>SKCR01027041.1:0-19136 GCA_019454045.1 Zanthoxylum bungeanum | reverse complement strand
AACCATCAAAGAGCTTGGAATACACCAAAGCTTGGAGCTTTCCACCTTCTTCTCCTCGTGGCCGAATCAACCAACACTTGGAGCTTCCATTTGGTTTGATTTCTTCATCAACAAACATTGTAAGTATGATTCCGCCATACTTCAAAGTTCAATATATATTCCTATTGTATTTCAAATGCTTAATCTTTCCTTGGGCATAATGTATCAGAGCCAGGTTAAGCATGAAATACTAGGTTAAATTTGGGATAAATTGATTGAAGCTGTTCTTGTGAAATTTGATAATAAGTATGCTTGCATGTAATAGAATGATGTTAGATGGAATCAATTTTATGAAAAATGCATTGGAGATTTTTTCCCCAAAAATTAACCTTGGCCGAATGGGTATGATAAAATTGATTGAAGCATGTTCTTATGAAATTTGATTAATAAGTATGCTTGCAAGTATATAGAATGATGTTATATGGAATCAATTTTATGAAAAATGCATTGGATGATTTTTCCCCAAATTCATGCCTTGGCCGAATGTGTTGCTACTTGGAGTGGATTGGAAATTTTTGTGTTTAAGATCATTGGATGACTTAGAACGTATACGGGACGTAGATTAGTAATTCAATCGGATTGAAAAACAAATCGACACAAAAAACTCACCTTGGCCGAATGTACAAGACATGAAAAGAGTTGATTTTTTGTTAAAATTAATGTTGGACATTTATTTTGAACAATACATGATTAATAAATTAAATGGGTATTTTTTGAAATATTTGGTTAATGTATTAATCTTGGTATTACACTTTAATTAATTGAACTTTAATGTTTGGAATATTAAATTTAATTAATAGGCTTAATTGGTGAATTGGGCTTTTAATATTGTATTTGGGCATAATGGACTTGGTTGGACCAAGTAGATTTGGGCAAAAGGATTGGATCCAATTGGGCCTAAATCACTCCATTAAGTCCAAATATAATATAATGGGCTTTAATAATTTAATTGGGCCTTATGGGCTTAAAATTGGTTTTATGGCATTAAGGGTGATTCCTTATTTGGGCTTGAAATGGGTTTGACCCACATTGACCAAAGCCCAAGCCTTAATAATCAATTGAAAGCCCATTTGACTTGAATTAATTAAACATTGGATGTTAGTTGGGCTTTGAGACCAATAGAATTAGATTTAGAATCTAAGTTTAAAGCACATTAAAAGTGTAAACATTTAATTTGGAATTAAATAATTGAATTAGTATTGAATACGAATTGAATTAGATTTAATAAGTAGTTTCGATATAATTCGCGAATTCGTACCTTATGTACTTTTCTCAATCGAGTTGGACTCGCGCAAAATCAAACCGTTGTTTGAACATTGGATGATCACTTAAACAAAGACTAATTAATTGGATTAGATTGGTTGTAAAAGCATGTCTTGTTTGAATATATATGTATGTGATGAATGAATAGTGTATATCGGATGGATATTAGAAGGGAAAGGGTAATTTAGAAATTATTGTAAATTTGGAATTTATAAATTGGACCTGCGTGTCCAGCCTTATCTCTTTATCTCTTTGTATTCTCTTCTCACCTAATTCCCCTCAATGTAAATGAGGTTTCTCTTATTGTATTATGTAATTGGGTAGTAGTAGTAGAATAGTGCTAGCGGGGAGAGGAAAGTGGAGTGATTTGTTCTAGGAACAAGTTGTTTATATATCCATCCGCATATCACTATTAATTTACTTTACGCGCTTTATGATGTTTTAGAAGCATGCTTAAGGGTGTATGATGATGAGACCTAACAAAGATAAATAAATTGGTTGCCAATTACGCGAAAATCCCTCAATTTATATTAAGCAAATATCCTTCCATTGAATGGTTCTTGTTCAAGATCCGAAGTTGGCATTTGTTTGTTTTTGACCAAAGTCAAGACCTTTGTCAATCAAGGATGTACTTGAATCATGAGAGTTTTGTTGCATATCGGTGTCTTGTCCAAATCGTGATTTTTATTGGCCAAAGTCAAGATCACTTTTTGTCCAATGACATTGATTACGAAACTTTCCTCGTCAATGGGTCCCGCTTAACTGGAATCATTAGGTTTGTTTTTGGCCAAAGTCAAGGCCTAGATGATTCGGAGGATAGGGTTAGGAAAATGTAATGGTTACATTGGCATTATACATATGTTTCGGACTTGGATGTCCACCTAACCGGATCTAGGAATTGGATGAGATCCAATTGATCATGGAGATCTACCTAAGTTAAATAGCATACAATTTTTTATTGGCCAAAGTCAAGGTGGTTGTGTTATTTAACGGGATCCTAGCCCACTAGGAAATTCGATTCCCGAGTTCTCTACAGAGGGTTAGAACTTGAAGAGAAAATAGTGGAGGCTATTATTGAATTTGCAATTTCATTCAGATACTTAGCCTTACGCGTCTTTCAAAATTATTTCGTCAATATTTTAAATAATTAGTTGGACTAATATATTGTTATTTTACTTGTAACAGTTTGACTGTACCCATAACATCGTTGACTTTATAGTTGGACTATAGTTGTCAAGATGATTGGCAAGGTAATATCCGCGACATAATCATGGGCGATAATGTCTTCAAAGGGACAAACTTTGCCGACTGGGAAATGAACCTCAAGATAGTGCTTGGGGTGAGAGGGTCCTGTATACTATTCAGAGACCTCTCCCGCCTGAACCCACTGAGCCACTGGAGCTAGAGTTATGGAAGACTCATAGTGACGATTGTGACCAAGCTCAGTCAGTTATGCTAGCTGCAATGACCCAGCATTTCAGACGCCAGTACAGGGACTTGGATCCCTATAACATGATGGCAAGATTGCGTGATCTTACAGCACCAATAAGCGGATGAAGAGGTACGAGCTAGTAAGGAAACTCTTCCGCTCCCGGATGACAGACGGCGCATCAGTTGAGGCCCACGGGACTCAAATGATCGCCGATATTGATGAGTTGGCCAATATGGGAATAGTCTTGGAGGCTGAGCTGACTATAGATATGATCTTGCAGTCACTTCCTGATACTTGGAAACAAATCATAATCAACTACAAGTTGATGGATAGAGATGACACTCTTGGAGAGCTGTTATCCGTATTGAAGGAGTCCGAAAGGGAACTCCTAAAGGGGAGCAAGCGCGAGGCGCATTATGCATCGACCTCTCATGCGCCAAAGGCTAGGCCCAAGGCAATTGGAGGTGCGAGCGAGGAAGAAGAAGTTCAAGAACAAGGGCAAAGGCAAGTTGACAGTGGCTTCTAGGAAGCCAAAGGACAAATCTCGCGACATCTGCCTCAACTGCGGCAAGAGGGGTCACTGGAAACGTGACTGCCGAATGAGCATTGTGCAGAGGAGGATATCAAGGCTGGCAAGGCTATCGCCTCTGGTATGTTTGTTATTGAGATAAATATGAATACTTCTAGTTTTAAAAAATAGATTTTTGATTCTGGTGTGGTTGTGGTCTCATATTTGTACTGATGTGCAGGATCTGCATGATAGCAGGTGCTGGCGTCAGGGGAGATGGATCTACGGGTCGGAAACGGAACACCAGTTGCTGTTTTGGCCGTAGGGACTTTTGTTTTAGAACTGCCCTCAGGGCATTGTACTTAAACTTTTGAACTGTTATTTTGTACCTAGTTTAACTAGGAATATTATATCTGTATCCTTGTTAACCCAGCAGGGTTACACTTTTGTATTTAGAAACACTGGGTGTTATTTTATAAAAATGATGCAGAAAATTTGCCACAGCTGTTGCAAATAACGGTCTTTATATTTTGAATATAAATGAATCTCCTAAAATGACAAACAAAAGGCTCAAAAGGAGTAATCTAAAAGATGAAGCTTATATGTGGCATTGTCGTCTAGGACACATCAACAAGACTCGCATATCCACACTTTCGAAGAGTGGGTACTTGGACGAATTTGATCAATTCATATGACGTCTGCGAATCTTGTCTTTTAGGCAAAATGCCTAAATCACCTTTAGCGGTAAAGGTGAACGTGCCACAGAACTGTTAGCTCTCGTTCATACTGACGTATGCGGGCCCATGTCTAGCCAGGCTAGAGGTGGATTTCACTACTTCGTAACCTTTACAGATGATGCATCTCGTTACGGTTATGTGTATCTTATGAGACACAAGTCGGAAACTTTTGAGAAATTCAAAGAGTTTCGACAGGAAGTGAAAAACAAACAGGGAAGAGTATTAAGACATTACGGTCAGACCGTGGTGGCGAATACTTAAGTTATGAGTTTCAAGATTACTTGAAAGAATATGGTATTCTATCACAGTGGACTCCTCCTGGAACACCGCAATTTAACGGTGTGTCCGAACGGAGAGAAACCGCACCTTGTTGGACATGGTGAGGTCAATGATGAGTCGCACTGAGCTACAATATCCTTCTGGGGATACGCATTAAACAGTGCACTATTATTATTTTATAATTGGTACCTACGTCGAAGTCTGTTGAACAGACTCCATATGAGATATGGACAGGAAGGAAACCAGGTTTCTCTTTCCTGAAGATTTGGGGATGCTGGGCATATGTTAAACGTTTGGAAGGTACCAAACTTGAACCCAAATCTGATAAATGCCTTTTTCGTAGGATATCCTAGGGAAACCAAAGGATATTACTTCTATCACCCACAAGAGAACAAAGTATTTGTTGCTCTACAAGCATTTTTCCTTGAGAAGGATTTTTTAAATGCAGTGGTAAGTGGGAGGAAAGTAGAACTCGATGAAGATCGTAGTGATACTGTTCTTGGCAATGAATCAATGACGGAACAAGAACAGACCGTCCGGGATGAGTCTGTACCACAAACTTCACATACACAATGACCGCGTAGGTCGGAGAGAGTCAGAACAGTACCTGAGAGGTATGGGTTCCTGATCTCACCTCATGTAGATATTAATCTTATTGAGGATAATGAGCCGGCTACGTATGAGGAAGCGATACAAAATATCGATTCCGCTTTATGGCAAGAAGCCATGAAGTCCGAGATGGATTCCATGTACTCCAACCAGGTTTGGACACTGGTTGATGCACCAGAAGGCGTAAAGCCTATTGGATGCAGATGGATCTTCAAGAAGAAGACCGACATGGATGGCAACGTACAAACGTACAAAGCTAGGCTTGTAGCGAAGGGATATCGTCAACAATATGGTATTGATTATGACGAAACCTTCTCACCCGTTGCCATGATTAAATCCATTCGGATAATGCTTGCAATAGCTGCATATTTCGACTACGAGATATGGCAGATGGACGTTAAAACCGCTTTCCTTAACGGAAAACTTTTGGAGGATGTTTATATGCAACAGCCTGACGGTTTTATCGTACCACGACTTGCAAACAAGGTTTGTAAGTTAAATCGATCCATTTATGGATTGAAGCAAGCATCACGGTCATGGAATCAGCGTTTTGATGAGATCATAAAAGAATATGATTTCGTACAAACGAAGATGACCCTTGTGTATACAAGAAGGTTAGTGGGAGAGCACTTACTTTTATTGTCCTTTATGTCGACGACGTATTGCTTATAGGCAATGACATTCCCATGCTAACGTCGGTGAAAGCTTGGCTTTCATTAAAATTCTCCATGAAAGATCTGGGAGAAGCAGCCTTTATTCTTGGAATAAAGATCTACAGGGATAGATCTAGAAAGCTGCTTGGACTCTCCCAGAGTACATACATTGATAAAGTGTTGAAGCGATTCAACATGGAACAATCCAAGAGGGGATTGGTTCCAATGGTACGTGGTACCTCTCTGTCTAAGGACATGTGTCCTAAGACTCAGGAAGAGAGAGACACACACATGAGTCGGATATCGTTCGCCTCGGCAGTCGGATCGATCATGTATGCCATGATATGTACACGACCTGATGTCTCATATGCTTTGAGCATGTGAAGTCGCTATCAGGCCGATCCAGGTGAAGGTCACTGGACAGCAGTTAAGAATATCCTTAAGTATCTTAAACGAACTAAGGATGCTTTCTTAATTTATGGAGGTGGAGAACTTGCGGTATCTGGGTATACCGATGCAAGTTTCCAGACCGACAAGGATGACTACAAGTCGCAATCAGGGTACATTTTTTGTTTGAATAACGGAGCAGTGAGCTGGAAATCTTCCAAGCAAGATACTGTTGCCGATTCAACAACAGAAGCGGAATACATCGCTGCATCTGAAGCAGCAAAGGAGGCAGTTTGGATCCGAAAGTTTCTAATCGGATTAGGAGTAGTTCCGTTAGCCGCTGAGCCCGTTTCATTGTATTGTGACAATAACGGGGCTATAGCACAGGCTAAGGAACCAAGGTCTCATCAACGGTCCAAGCATGTTCTTCGACGTTACCATCTGATTCGGGAGATTATACATCGTGGCGATGTAAAGGTCGAGAAGGTCACATCAGATGACAACATTGCAGATCCGCTGACGAAGGCTGTTCTTCAGCAAGTTTTTGAACGACATATACATAGTTCGGGTATTAGATGCTTGAGTGACTGGCTATAGGCCAAGTGGGAGATTGTTAGACGTTATGTCCCATAGCGTCACTGTTTGTAAATGATATTGTATTATTGTACAAAATTAACTATGTGATAATGAAATTGCCTTTTGCCGTTTTGTAATATTATTTACTTTGATTTATAAATGGCGAAAGTCCATATGATTAGTACCTGGACTGAGAATGATATGAGACAGTATCAGTCCCCGAAGGTTTAATCATTAAATATCCCTAGCCGTAGTATTATCGAGACTGGACATCGATAATGCGGAATAGACTAGTATTGCGCTTGTGCACGTTGTGAGGGCACAACGGCATAGTTCTCATATATTTAAGTATTGGATACTTAAGCAAGTGCGATAGGAGGTTGTGTTTTACCGATGGTATGGAAAACAGCTTCGCTCTGGATAGACCCCGCGGAATCCCATTGGTAGTATGTCTGCGTGTCTATGGGAGGCCGCATCAGGGTAGGTGTATATGGTCTTAACCTGAGACTTACATCGCTAGTACTTGCGACAATCGGTAAACTTTGGTTTTGGTGGTTGGGGACCTTAACCGGTTCTGTGTACACCTCTTCTGGGTTTATCGAGAATCGTAGTTACTGGATGTGATGTCAAGATGGAAGTATCGCTTCAGACATATGGAGGTGATGATCACGCAGGACATAGAACTAGTACTCTATAAAAGGTTGCAACCGTCGGGACAATATGACTAGGTCAGGATTGTCCGATTTAAAGAGACTAGTTGCTTGATGTCCGATATATGTTTCGTACGGGGCAGACACATCTCCAGCCCCAGGCCTAGCATGTGATCATCTGATACTGGATCGATGTATGCAATACTACGGTATACTACGCTTGATATAGATCTTATATTCCTATAAGAATATTTCTGGAGAATTGGGTAGGCATGGCGCTTTGCTAGAAGCCAACCTTGTCTTGTGAATCGGTAAGAACGTAGTACGAGGTACGTGCGTGTTCGGATTATCCGACGATCGTATTTACTGCCAACATATCCGGAGATCTCTTGGGTCGCTTCCTGAAGATTCACCTATGATATTTGATTCGGACTTAATTAATCTTGTATTAATTGCGGAGAAACTTTATCTCGGATAAAGTGCCTTAGAGAGAGAACGATTAATTTGGAATTAATCGATAAAATTATTATATTCGATATAATAATCGAAATTCGATTTCGACGCGAAATTAAAATTAGATTTTAATTCGGGCATACGAGTTAATTTAGAATTAATTCGTAGCGACGTAAATAATAATTTCGCTAGGCGCGATTATTTATTTAAATTCGATTTAATTAACGTCGCGACGTAAGTTCGGTATTTCAGAAATATCGAACCCGAACGCGTGAGTGCACGTGGGCCCACTTTCATTTGGAAACGTGTGGGGCCCACATGACACATGTCATTATATGTATTATTTTATTGATGATGCATTGCATGGTGATAGTGTATAATACACTCAATTGTTTTGCATGGAATTTTGTGTTTGACACTCTAAGCCATTGCATGGTTGGTGTCATAATTTATTATTAATTAATAAACATTATGGCATAAATATAATTGATTTTTGGTAACAAAAATGATTTAACATTTAACAAAAACTCTCTTCTCTCTCTCTAATGCCGAAACCTGAAACAGTTTTGGGGTCTCCATTTTCTTCAATTTTTGTTGCAAAAGCTTGAAGATATTGTGGTTGTTTGGAACATCTATTCACATGCAAGGCTAGCACCTTCAAGGGATCATAAAGAGGTGATAGGGAAACCATCAAAGAGCTTGGAATACACAAAGCTTGGAGCTTTCCACCTCTTCTCCCTCTTGGCCGAATCAACCAACACTTGGAGCTTCCATTTGGTTTGATTTTCTTCATCAACAAAGCATTGTAAGTATGATTCCGCCATACTTCAAAGTTCAATATATATTCATTTATTGTATTTCAAATGCTTAATCTTTCCTTGGGACATACTAGGGAAACCAACAGATAGGAGGTTGTGTTTCACCGATGGTACGGGAAACAGCTTCGCTCTGGATAGACCCCTCGGAATCCCATTGGTATTATGACTATGTGTCTATGGGAGGCCGAAATCAAGGTAGGTGTGTATAGTCTTAACCTGAGACTTGCATCGCTAATACTTGCGATAATCGGTAGACTTTGGTCTTGGTGGTACAGGGCTTTAACCGGCTCTGCGTACACCGCTTCTGGGTTTATCAGAGAGTCGTAGTGTATTGGGTGTGATGTTGAGACGAAAGTATCACTTCAGTTATAGTGGAAATGATGTCACGCAGGATACGGTATTAGTGCTCTTAAGTGCTGGCCAGCCATCGAGATATTATGACAAGGTCATGTATATCCGATTATAGAGACTAGTTACCAGACATCCGACATGTGCTTCGTACGGGGCAGACACAAATCCAGCCCCAGGCCTAACACGTGACTATCCGATATTGGGCTGATATACACAATACTACGGTATACTACGCTTGTTACAGATCTATATATTCCTGTAAGAATATTTCTGGAGAATTGGGTAGGCATGGCGCTTTGCTAGAAGCCAACCTTGTCTTGTAAATCGGTATAAATGTAGTACGAGGTACTTACGTGTTCGGATAGTCCGACGACGTATTTACTGCCAATATATCCGGAGATCTCATGGGTCGCTTCCTGAAGATTCACCGATGACGTATGACTCGCACTGTAATTAATCTGGGATTAATTAGTAGAGAGAGAAGATTAATTTCTAGAGAGAGAAAATTAATCTGGGATTAATTACGGAGATATTTTATCTCGGATAAAATATCATTAAAGAGAGAGAACGATTAATTTGGAATTAATCGATAAAATAATATATTTGATATATTATTAGAAATTAGATTTCGACGCGAAATTAAAATTAGATTTTAATTCGGGCGAAAGAATTAATTTAGAATTAATTCGTTAGCGACGTGAATAGTGAATTCGCTAGGCGTAATCATTTAATTACGACGCGACGGAAAATTCGTTAATTTGGAATTAGCAAACCCGAGCCCGAGATTGATTGCGAGCGCATTCACATTTCGAATTCGAGCGCGGCACGCAAGTCACATAAAGCGTCAAATCACTAGTCGCGTCAGTTGTCAAATCACTTGTCACTTTGAGTGATGTGATATGACATGTTGTCACTTTATTAAAGTGACTTGATGTGAATAGTGAAAGGTGATTATTTGAAAGTTGATAGGACTTGTACCTTTCTTAACTTTTGAATTAATTGTTGTGTATATATATATTTTATTCATTTTATTTGGTAAATGGAATAAAGAATATATGTATATACAAAAGCCATTCTCTCTCTCTTGTACAATGTACAGTACACGGTTTTAGCTTTGGAGCCAAAAACGCATCTCTTCATCTCCCTCTCTTTTTCTCTTCTTTCTTCACGGCTTCACTGCCAATTCTTCATCTTTTTCTTCTGGTTTGACCGAGCAAATGGAGAAGCAAGGAAGATGAAGAAGTGCTAGCACACCTAGGGTTATATTATGGTGATAGGGAAACGAATTTGTGAGCATGAAAAAGCTTGAAGCTTGGAGCTTCAATGGTGACATCCATGGCCGAATGAACAAGGAGGAAGACACCCCAAAACCGTGCAGTCCACTGTCAAGGAGAGCTACTGCCGAACTCAATGGAGGACGAAAATGGCTTGTGTTCTTCTTCGCATCAAAACCGACCATTGTGAGTATATTCCGCACCTCCTATGTTGTGTATTCATTCGTTTTCTTGCTTGAATTGTTGATCTTGGGACATATATTAGAACTCAACAGTGTGTGCCAAGGCTCTTTCGTAGCTTCACCCTTAACTAAGCCAACTCGATGATTTTATCTCTGAGAACCGGATCAGTGGGTCTAACCAACCTAGATGTCTTGTTCACACTCTGTGATTACTTTGTCATACTCAACATGATATGGTCTTCTTCTCTTTTTTTCTTGTCTCTTTTTTTCTTTCTTTTTTTGAACTTTCTTTTTTTCGACACACCTACCCTTTAAGGTAGCATTTCTCCTCATGGTTGTCAAAATACTCGCCCATGGTAGCTTCACGCTTATCGGTTTTAGGCGGTCTATTTTTTTTCTTTTCAGAGACTTTTTCTTTGTTTCCAACCATATCATATCATAGCATAAGTAAACCAGGATGAACATCTAGGCAAACGGTCATTCACTGATCCATAATTTATACAACTAGTCATCTTGCCGACTACTCAGGCTTCCACCACTAAGATCTCGTGATCAAGTGCTCGCGAGTCTAGCTGAGATCAACTATCCAGAATACAGGATGAGAGCGCATCTCACACTTATCGTTTCTAAGGTTTCTCCCTACAGCAAACAATATCATCACCAGAAATATGCCTAACCATCAAGGACTTCTCTCTCTCTCACTTTTTCTTTCTTTTTTTTTTCCTTTTTTTTCACTCACTCACTCCATGGAATTCTTCTTTTCAACCGCTGATAATGTGGGCTTCGCCCCCTGGGATCCATTCCTGAAAATAATACTGATGCGGGCCTCAACCCGATGATTCATTCCTAAAACTGATGACACTGTACTGTTGCTGCTTCTGGTTGGCTTGCATTTGCTGTTTTCTGTTTTTCTCCGTTGAAACCTATGAATACAAAACAAAACAACCACAAAAAGGAATGCAAAATACGTTATGTGTATGCATGCATGCATGCATGAATGAGTTTCCTATCCCGTTTGGTTAGGTCTTCTGCCGGTACTCTTGGTGGCTGCTCGGTCTTTTGAAAAGTCTGCCCTCTTCCCTAACCAACGGGTATCTATGATGGCTCTCAAGATAAAATGGGGTTAACATGGTGCATGCATGCATGAGGTGCATGATATGTGTGCGATGTATAGAATGTATAGGTCTGCCCATTATCATTTTAAAGCATTTAACCACACCATTGCGCGGTGCAAACTTGTCCCAATTGAAAAGGCCCAACAGGTTTACACCTTTGCGATAACATAGCTAAATAACTTCAAATGATATAGGGCCCAAACACAAGCATAAAGAAAAAATTTCTATAGAGTGGCCCATCGGCATTTCAGAAAATTTTGGCCCAATTGTCATAGGATACGAACTCATCCCAGTTTAAATGGCCCAACAAGTTCACATTTCAGACAAGAAGTCCAACTGAATCCAAATGACGACGGTCCCTAAACACAAGAATGAGTAAATAATTTCTACTAGTTCTAGGACTACGGTTCACATGCGGGTTTACGGCAGTGCGGACAAAGGCTCTCGCTGACAAAGGATTGCCCACAACTAGGACTCCACACTCAAGGGTTCGAACGACCAAGTGAACGCACCTTTTTTATACCTTAAGGTACGTGCCAATGAGTTATGGTGTGTGACTGACTATCAAATGGATTTCCCGTTGTAGATTCCCCAGAGGGAGGGTGGAGCGAACTCTCTTAAATACCCAAGCCTCTTAGGCTCTTATCGCCTTGGTGTCAGCAATAAACAACGAGTCCTCCAAATTAGTCCATCACAGTAGGCTACGAGTAGATGATTATCTAGGTGCCTTCACAACTTTTCCTTATAGAGAGGTAGTTAGTGAAGGAAGACACCAAACCATTACCTAGCCTTAAAAATGCCTTTGATTAAACCTCTTTCAACCCACTATAGGAACGATTAAATTAAAGCACAAATCATAATATTACAAGACATTATTTCGGGGCCGATTCTCTATCCCTAGTGGAGTCGCCAGACTGTGGGACACAGAAATTGGGCGACGCATGCTGTTCCGGGCTCGCAGCCCGGTTGGGAGTACGGAGTAGCCCGCGGGGGACTAAACCGAAGAATTAAGGAGACGCCACCCTGTGTGAACCGGGAAAATGATTTAAGGCCGCACTCGCCCCTCACAAGGGAAGGCCTCAAACCGTTGGCTTCGGAATGGTCCCTTATTTATGCCACTTGTAATAAAATGATTTGTGCAATAATTTAATCGAGTCTAGCAACATATATTCCTAAGGGTATTCTATTTCTAAGTTCGTACGTATAAATCAAAAGTTCATCTAAGTTCACATGTAACACATTTTCATATTTGCATACAACCTATTTGCATATAATCTATGTTCAAATTTGCATACAACCTATTTCCATACAATCTATGTCCAAATTTGCATACAACCTATTTGCATACAATCTATGTCCAAATTTGCATGCATAAAGATTAATTGAAATATGACAAACATACAATGTCATAAGCACATTACATTCATGGACACGAAAATGAAAACAAATGGCAGTTGCATAATCATACGTAATAAAGAGAAACAATTAGGTATATAATGCAATTAAATAACCAAAGAGGCAATTGTACATCAAAATAAACGTGCCATGATGCGATTTAAAAGATAAATAATGGAAGTGAAAGAAAAGAGATGCGACATATGCCCACATCTATATAGGACTTCAAGTGTCCGATTGAACGTATCTCACAATCAATCAAATGTACTTTATCCAGTGCGGCAAAACGTCTGGGCAAAGGTAGCCCGTAGGCTTTCTATCCCTAAAAGTGGAGGACCTTTAATCCAACTTGATTTGCCCATGCGCGATGCAATATGATTCATGATTATGCAAGAAGATGACATACAAAGAAAACCAAATAACGAAATAAAAGGCGCAGCGAAGTATCATGGTAAAGGTAGACCGTAGGCTTTTTATCCCTCCAAATACAGGACCTTTAATCCAACTTACTAAACGCATGCGCATCACATCATAGTGTATATAAGAGTAAAGACAACAGTATCGGACTTCGTATACCCGATTGAAAACATCTTACATTCGACTGAATATACATCATCCGGCGCGGCAAAGCATCGTTGTAAAGGATTTTAAACCCTCGACATGGAGGACCTTTAATCCAGCTTACTAAGCCCATGCGCTAATAACATAATGCATATAAAAAAATAAAAACAACAATATCGGACATCGTATACCCGATTGAACACATCTTACATTCAACCGAATATACATCATCTGGCGCAACAAAGCATCGTGGTAAAGGATTTTAACCCCTCAAAATGGAGGACCTTTAATCCAACTTACTAAGCCCATGCGCATTATTTCATCATTACACAAACAAATAACATGCAGAAATTAAATAACAGATAATAAACAAACAAGACAAAATAAATTGAAATATGTGCCGTTTGCATGAGTGGTACGTGGAGTTGTATCCCAAGTACAGACCACACTACCGTCCATTCGGATTCGGCTTCAGAGTTTACGTCTGGGTTTCCATCCTATATACCACAAGAGGCGACATATTTTCCATTTTATTCAAGGGCCACAACACACATCATTCCACAATACTCATGCAAATAATAAACAATAAAAATACGAATGAAAATAGATGTAAAAAGTGCCCTCAGGTCTAACCTTTTAAATCATCTCTCGGAAACGCGTTACAAGGCCGTCGGAAGAGCTAACACTCCGTAACTTTTCTGGTTCACTGGTCCACGTCTTTCCTTGCTATTTTGCTGCTCAAGCTATTATTTCCACTCCATTTTCCTGCTATTTTGCAGCTGTTTTAGGCTGCTATTTTGGGCTGTTTTAGGCTACGGTTTTGGTGATATAATGGTGTACAGTGAGGGATGATGTACGGCTGTTTCAGGTCAGGGGATGTGCTGAAGGGTGATGCGTGAGGGGGTAATAGTGTGTGAGTTGATGAAGAGGGTTCGTGGCTGTTGAAGTGAAGAGGTATGGGGTTTAAGAGTTTCTTTTTTATGCTTGTTTTAGGCCGATGTGGGACTGTTTAGAGATGCTTATGGGCTACGTGAAGGGTTGTGGATTTATGGAGTGTCTTGGCTATTAATCGGTGAGTGGACAGTGGCTGCGTAAAGGGCTTGCACGTCACATGGAGTTGCTTGGAGAGGATGGCATGGTTAATGCGTGAACTGGCTATGAGGGAGTGGGCAGGTTCACGTTGTGGGGCAGTGGCTTTTTTTTTGAAAACGTTATGAAGGTTCTTTGTAAGGGCATGTGGCATGAGGTTTTTTTGTGGCTAGTGGTGTGTTTGTGAGGGCTCGGCTGTGTTTGATTTGTTGAAGGGGTGAGGGAAAGGTGAAGGCAGGTGAGGTGCCGAGAGATGAGAGAAAGGCAGGTTTAGGGTTATTATTCTTTCGTAGTTTTTTTCTTTGCCGTGAATGAGCTCTAACCTTAGGGTTCCACTTTGTGTTATAATTTATAATTGTCAATTAGGGTTATGGTTGTGCATGGGTTTTGAAAAGGAAACAAAATCAAGTAAATTAAGGATAGATTTAATTAGAATATTTTAGGCAAGAATATTTATATTTTGGTGGGGAATTTCTCTAAATTGGTGAGTGATTTATGAAAATTAGGAAGTGATTTATTTAAATTACGAATTAAATTTGATTTGATTTTAATTTAATTTAATTTAATTTAATTTAATTGGTTTTAATTTTAATTTGTGAAATGTTTTAATTATTTCTTGGATTGGGCTTGGGTGAGATGGGCTTGGTGTGTGTCTTAGAGATGTGTGGGCTAAGGGTGTGTTTTAAAACGGAAGTCCAACAAGCTAACCCGAAGCACAACGAGCGAATAAAATCCAACAAAATACTGATTTCTGTCTTTTCCCTTCCGACGTCTGTTTCCCGCCACTTCCGCGACTTAAAAGGTAGTGCCTCTAAATGAGACTCATCATAGGGACTTACATGCAAAAATGCATTGCCTACAGTCGCCCCCACTTTGATGGGACTTGTGTAGTGTGTGACAATGATAATCCTATCAAAGTATGTGCAATGCATTTTTACTTACCTGGCTCGCCAGCTGCCACTTGACTTGCCATGTGTTGAGTTGAGTTGATGTTGTGTCGTACATGGCATGCTAAACCCCATACCTGAGGTGTCGCAGTTGCGTCTCCATCCCTAGAGTGTCGCAGTGATGTCTCCATACCCGAAGTGTCGTACCTGGAGTGCTAAACCTCATACCCAAGGCGTCGCTGTAATATCTCCATACGCGGAGTGCCGTACCTGGCGTGCTAAACCTTCTCCTACCCAAGGCGTCGCTGTAATATCTCCATACCCGAAATGTCGTACCTGGCGTGCTAAAACTCATACCCAAGGCGTCACTGTATATCTCCATACCCGGAGTGCCATACCTGGTAGAACTGATACTAGTAATGATGTGGGCCTCGCCCCCAGAGTGCCATACCTGGCAAGACTAATACTGATAATGATGTCGGCCTCGCCCCTAGAGTGTCATACCTGGCAAGACTAATACTGATAATGATATGGGCCTCACCCCCATGACTCATCCCTAAAACTAATATTGGTGATGTGATAGTTTCTCTCAACATACTATACTGCTTCGCATGAGATAATCCTGATAGTTAGATATATTTTCGTCCTCAATGAATGCTTCGCGTCGAAACCTGACAACTTTAAACGTACTTGATACACTCAACTTCGATCGTCTGAATAAGTGATATGAACTAGACTCCTAGTGTGTGTGTGCCAAGGCTCTTTTGTAGCTTCACCCTTAAGTAACCCAACTCGATTTTTATCTCGGAGAACCAGATCAGTGGGTCTAACCAACCTAGATGTCTTGATCACACTCTGTGATTACTTTGTCATACTCAACATGATATGGTCTTCTTCTCTTTTTTGTTGTCTCTTTCTTTTCTTTCTTGAAGATGTGATGAAGGTGGGGGGGCTTCTCTTCTTCTTCTTCTTCTGAGGCTACCTTGCACGGTTAGACGCACAACCAAAAAAATCCTTGGAGGCTTCTCTTCTTCTTTTTCTAAGCTTGGGCGTGAACATCAAAGAAAAAACCTAGGATCACCAAAACTTGGAACCACCAAAACCCAACCATCACCATTCTGTAAACCACCATCATTCAACACCTCCACCACCAAAAAAAACCAAGCAACACCGAAACCAGAAAAAAAGAAAACAAAAAAGCAAACCCCAAAACCAAAAAAAATAAGTCACCGAACCAGGGAAAAATAACAAAGAAACCGTGACCAGAAACCCAAAAAGCACCAAAATCGTGAACCAAAACAGCCCAAACAACAACCAGGAAACATCACCAAAACTGTGAGCCCAAAACCACAAAAATAAAAAATAAAAAACAGCAGCCCAAAACCATATAAAAAACCAAAAAAACACTAACTAAAAATAGTAGCCAAAACAACCAAAAACTGCAGCCAAAACAACCAAAAAATAGCCACCAGAAAACAGCAAAACAACAACCAGAAAATAGTAAAACAGCAAACAGAAAACAGTGAGTGAAATAGCAAACCAGAAACAGTGAACCAGCTTCGATCCTTCCGGCGACGGCCTAACGCATTTTCGAGAAATAAACTTGAAAGGTAAGACCTGAGGGCACCTTAACACATTTATTTTTTATAGTTCCGGACGCTGCATGTCTGGCTAGATGTGAAATACGTCCAGTAGGGTATGCGAAGTCCTACATTAAAGACGACCAAATTTCTGGTCATATCTTTTCTTTCTTCGGCATTTCTTTATTTATCTTTTTATTTATTTATTCACTTTCATCGTTATTTTATTATTTCGCATTCATTTTGATTATTTTTTGGTCTATTTATTATCATTTTATTATTTCACCTTTATTTTATTTGTTCATGTTGGTGATTATCCACATGTACATTATTATATGCCTTTTTTATTTACATTGCATTAATGTTTATGTGTGTTATTATCCCTTGCGGTATATCGGATGGAAACCCAGACGTAAATTTCGTAGCCGAATCCGAATGGACGGTAGTGCGGTTTGTACTTGGGATACAACTCCATGTGCTACTCTGGAACTACTTATATATGCGTGACTAACCCTTCTTTTTGTTTGCCATTTATTTATTGACACTTTTCCTATTTTTGATTACTTATTATAATTTTCATTATCGCATTTTCTTTTGTTTTGTTTTTTTTATTTAATATGCTTTTAGAAATTTGTTATTGTGATTATTATTTGCTTGGGTATGTTATTACATTTTTATTCACTTTTCTTGCATGAACTGCATAAGACTTTGCTATACCATTGTGTGAACCCGTCCATTATACTGGCATAAGTAATGGACCAGTCTGAACCAAACAGTTTGAGGTCTTCCCTTGTGAGGGGTGAGTGTGGCCTTAAACCTTTCCCAGTTCACTCTGGGTGGCGACTCATTTCATCTCTGGTTTAGTCCCCCGCGGGCTACTTTGTACTCTCTATAGGCTGCGAGCCCAATAGTGTCATTGTCACCAAGCATCATAGGCATAACGGTAAACCCTGCTTCGCTCCTACACCTGTGTGTTGGACAATTATGACCCATAGCATCACTATTTATAAAAGATATTGTGGTTTTTGTACAAATTAACTATGTGACAATGGAAATTGCTATTTTATCATTTTGTAATTAGATTACTTGAATATATAAATGATAAAAGTCCTTATGATTAGTTCAAGATTATAATATATGAGACAATATCAATCCACAAAGGTTTAATCATTAAATATCCCTAGTCGTAGTATTATTGAGACTGGACATCGATAATGCAGTATAGACTAGTATTGCACTTGTGCGTGTTATGGAAGCGTAACAACATAGTTCTCATGTATTCAAGTATTTGATACTTATGGAAGTTTGATATGAGGTTATGTTTGACGATGGTACGGAAACTGCTTCGCTCTAGATAGACCCCGCAGAATCCCATTGGTAATATGACTATGTGTCTATGGGAATCCGCATCAGGAAATGTGTATTTGGTCTTAAACTGAGACTTGCATCGCTAGTACTTGCGACAATCAATACGCTTTGGTTTTGGTCATCCGGGACATTAACATGTTCTGTATACGCCTGTTCTGGGTTTATTGAGAATCGTAGTGTATTGGGTGTGATGTCAAGACAGAAGTATCACTTCAGTCATATGGAGATGATGATCACGTAGGGATACAGAATTGGTTCTCTATTATGTTGCAACTATCGGGATAATATGACAAGGTCATGATTATCCGATTCTAGAGACTAGTTGCTTGTGATCCGATATATGCTTCGTACGGGGCTGACACTATTCCAGCCCCAGGCCTTGCATATGACATTTGATACTGGATCGCAATACGCAATACTATGTATACTACGCATGTTATAGATTATATATTCCTTAAAGAATATTTCAAGAGAATTGGGTAGGCTTGACGTTTTGCTAGAAGCCAACCATGTCTCGTAAATCGGTAAGAACGTGGTACGAGGTACGCACGTGTTTAGATAGTCCGACGATCAGATTTACTACCAACATATCCAGGGATCTCATGGGTCGCTTCCTGAAGATTCACCGATGACGTATGACTCGAACACAATTAATCAGGGATTAATTATTAGAGAGAAAATTAATCGAGGATTAATTATGGCAAGATTTTATCTAGGATAAAATTCAATTAAAATGAGAGAGAGCGATTAATTTGGAATTAATCGATAAAATAATATATTCGATATATTAAATGAAATTAGATTTCTTAATGGAATTAAAATTGGATTTTAATTCGGGCGAACGAATTAATTTTGAATTAATTCGCGAGCGACTTTAATAATAATTTTGCAAGGCATTATTATTTAATTAAATATGATTTAATTAAGTCG
>SKCR01027040.1:0-19173 GCA_019454045.1 Zanthoxylum bungeanum | reverse complement strand
CTAATCTGAATCACACATGGTTAAACCGAACCGAACCATTATAATAAAAATATATATATATTTTTTATAACAAAATTTGTATTTGTATTTTTCTTTTAATTTTATTCTATGTTTTCTTTTTTATTAGTATGTTAATATTTTTATTCTTAAATTTTTTTAATATATATTTATTTGTTAATACTTTTATTCTTCAATTATTTGTTAATACTTTTATTCTTAAATTTTTGTTTTATGGTAGCATCATTATTCTTGAAAGTAAGATGTTGGATTTGTCTCTTAATTAGAATGATGATAGCATCATTATTCAAGGTAATTTTTAAAAAATACAAGAATTAATTGTGCCTCATTTTTCAATCCTTAATGGAGTGCATGCGTTCCCTGAAGTTTTACAGCTTACACCATAACACTTCATATTATTTGTTGGATAGACTAGTTTTTTTTTTTTTTTTTTTTTTTGTCTTCACTTAAGTGGATGAAAATTTGTTTTAATATAATAATTCGTAAACCAAACCGAACCAATCCGTAAACCGCTAGTTTAAAAAATTTTCAATCCGAATCAAACCGTTATTTAATGGTTTGGTTTGAGAGGTAAAAAATCTGAACCGTAAATAATGGTTTGGTTCGGTTTTTAGCAAAAACCGAACCAACCGAACCGCGCCCACCCCTAAGTAGAGAGAGAGTCTAGAGAGAATATGGGTAGCGAACCCTGTGGTATTCAATGCCATGAGTGTGAAGGGTTTAGACACATTAGATATGAATGTCCCACTTACCTAAAATCTAAGGGTAAGAAAGCCATGACAACCTCACTTAGTGATTCAGAATATGACTATACTTCTGATGAGTCTCCTAAAGATAAGAGAAATTTTATGGCCTTTGTTGCTAGCGTGTCTGGTGAGAGAGAGGATAATGTTAGTGATGCTGATTCGGAATTCTCTCATGATGAGTCTGTAGATGAAGATAGTCTTCAGATATCCTACATTGAATTGTTCAATGAGAGCCTAGATATCATAAAGAAGAACATAGAGGTCAATAAGAGGCTGAAATAAGTGGAGCTAGAAAAGAACGAAGCTCAAGCTAAGTTTGAGCAGAGCCTTTTAATGATATATGGCATTGAGAAGAGGAATAAAGTCGTAGTTGATAGAGTCCAATCCTTAGAAACTGAACTTGAAGATGCTAGAACTTAATTGTCTGTATTTTCTAGTAGGAATAATAAAATAGACCGCATGTTAGGGATTACTGTTGAGTCAAAATGTGACAAGGCGTCATCGTCTAAAGATGTGTCGATTCCTCCTAAACATGACTTAGGTAAGAAACCTGTTGAATGTGTGATTTCTAATTATGTTCCTTATCTCGTGTCCCAACCTCAATCTAGAGGTGTTGTGGGTAAACCTTACTCTCATCCGAGGTTTGTACTTGTATGCCATCACTGTGGCAAGACATAACACATTAGGCCTAAGTGCTTTATGCTGCATAAATAAAAGAAAAGGCCTAAGAGTTTGTCACATAGATTTGATTCTTCAAATCTAATTTCTCAAGTTTTTGCACTAACTAAACATACACTTTTCCTTAGTGAGAAACTTGTTTGTTGACTAGGAATACTCAGATGGATGAAATTCCTAACTTCTCATCTACTTTTGAGTGCCTTGATCCTCAAAGGCATGCTGTGAGTGCATTTCGGTGTAACTCTGCTAAGAAGTTGCATTTTATTTCCCTATTGCATATGTGTGCGCGTGTGTTTTTATTTTTATTTTTGCACGTCTATTTTTTACATTATATGGGGGTGTGTGTGTTGTTCTTTGTTTTTGTCCCTTGATATATATGATGGAAATCCGAACATAAATTTCATAGCCGAATTCGAATGGACGGTAATATGATCTACACTCACTCGGGATACAACTCCACGTACCATTGGATATTAACAAGTCGTGTTGTGTCTTTACTTTTTTTGTTAAAAAAAACTGAAAAATAATAAATATATATTATATATATATATATAATATATATAAAATAAAAAGACCAATTTTTTTGTGGCCTGTTAGAGCATGAAAAACCGTGTTCATGTGATCCTGATATGTAGAATATATGGTTATGCATGTCTCATGTGTTTTTATTTTTTTAATGTTCTATGTGCATGAGTGTGTGTGATAAAAACCCTTGGTATATCTTGTGCTTACATTTCGCATACACGTTTTTATTATTGTCAAGGCTTGGTAGTATATATGAGTTTTTGGACATCAATCTAATTTCTACCATACTTTGCTCACTAAATAATGTGATCTTTGACTAGATGACCTTGTGTTATCCCCTTGTAAAAGTAAAAAAAAAAACATTTTACACGAGTCTCAAATGCAAAAGAGTCAATGAGCCAAATTCAAAAGATAAGGGCAAAAACCCTTCACTCGAAAGAGTATTTATTTATGAGCTCATTATATTTCTGGGGGAAATTTTATGGCATGCAACTGATAAGTGCGGTTTATACCCACTTATTCATGTATTCTTAGCTTACTATTTTGTTAGATTCCGTATCATTTTAATATATTTTATAGTTTCTTTTATGTTTTATTGATATGAAGCATTGGAGAATGGATCTTGGAGCAATTAGACTTGTTTTGGGACCTTAAGAACGCATCGGAAGCATGCGGGAGAGCAAAATATGCAGAAATCACAATCTTGAAATTTTGGCCTGGCGTTGCGACGCCCAGACATGATCCATACATGATTCCCGAGAGTTCAGCGTCGCAATTCCACTTGCGGCGTCGCGACGCTACAACAGATGTCTAAAATCTTCAGTTTTCAGTGTTTTACACTTATAAGGACTTCATGGCTTCCCTATAAATACATAAGCTCGTCCAAAACCCTAAATGTGAGACTAATACACAACTCAAGACTAAAAATACATATTTTAGAGAGATCACAAGAAGAAGATTGAAGAGCAACAATGAGAGATGAAGGCGGTGACGTCCGAAGACGAATGGATTTGATTCGGGTTTAATCTTCTAGTTTCTTTCTTCAACTCTAATGATTTCTATTAGATTCATGACCATGCTTTCATTGTTTTATTATTGGTCATGAACTAACTCTATTATTCTAGTGGATGATGTACCTGATGCTTGAACCTATGTGTTGTTTGCCAAATTGATTATTATAAAATTTTAATTCAATTTATTTATATTCTATTGTGTTTAATGCTTCTAGTTTGTTGGCCACAAATTAAGATGATGAATGTTTAGAATCTATCGCTCGGGAGAGCGGATTTTGAATAGAATCTAGAAAATATAACCTAAGAGATTTGTAGAGTTCGGGAGAATCTATAATCCATTTGAAGTCCTTAACAAAGAATCACAAAGCGTAATGAGTTGTTAATTATTAGATTTTTATAAGGATATCGAAGTCTGTAATTGATAACATATTCACTCGACACTCAGGAGAGACAGTCTTGGCTTATAAACAATGCAACTGAATAAGAATTGATTGACATAGCAAATACATAGGGGATAGTTAGGTAAAATCAGACTCTAGAATCTCTCTCATATTGATCTTTTCTAAATTTAACATTTTAATATTTTTCTTATTTAGTTTTTTAGTTTTAGATTCAGATTATTTTAAATTGCTTCTAAATAAATTTAGGTTTACTTTATAGTACTTAGTGTGAGTTGAATACAATCCATGTGAGTTCGACACTCTTTCACTTATATTTACTAAAATTTGACATTGTACACTTGTTGTACGATATAAAATATCGCAACAAGTTTTTGACGCTGTTGCCGGGGATTGTTAATTTAATTCACATTAATACTATTACCAAATAACCTTAGCTTTATTTTAGATTTTTTTTATTACTATTTTTTTGTTTTTATTTTTATTTTGGTACTTTTTATTGTCTTTCTGTGCTTCAGTGAATGCGAAGATCCACAAGTATTGACTCGCTTCTGTTTGATCCAGAAATAGAAAGAACAACAAGGATACTAAGGAAAGAAAGGAAATTTGAGAAAGAAACAATGGCGACTGAAAATATAGAGAACAACTCATGCCAGGTGGAAATCATAGATCATTTTAAACTAGTCATTGACGATAATTATTCTGGGATTGCACACCCACCAATCAATGCCAATAACTTTGAGCTAAAACCTGCATTTACCAACATGGTGTAAAAGAACCAATTTGGGAGTTTAGCTGTAGAGGATCCCAACATGCATTTACGAATGTTCTTGGAGATTGCAGATACAATAAAGTTGAATGGAGTCACTAAAGAGACCATCAGGCTACAGTTGTTCCCATTCTCTTTAAGGGATAAAGCAAGAGGTTGGTTGCAATATATTCCGACGGGGAGCATCATGACAT
Source organism: Zanthoxylum bungeanum (assembly GCA_019454045.1). Taxonomy (NCBI): domain Eukaryota; kingdom Viridiplantae; phylum Streptophyta; class Magnoliopsida; order Sapindales; family Rutaceae; genus Zanthoxylum; species Zanthoxylum bungeanum. The sequence continues at coordinate 14,832 of SKCR01027040.1, read as the reverse complement.
GGCAAGATATGGCTACAACATTTCTTGCGAGGTTATTTCCACCAGCTAAATCAGCCCAACTGAGAACAGAAATTAGCATATTTAGGCAGTTGGAGACTGAGAATCTGAATGAGGCCTGAGAGCGCTTTAAAGACCTACTTAGGAGGTGCCCGCAACATAATTTTGAAGACTGGATTTAGATTTAGTTACTCTACAATTGGTTGAATGGTCCAAACATGACCATGGTCGATGTAGCTACTGGAGGAATTCTGTTCAAGAAATCTGCTGAAGATGCCTATGCTTTATTAAAGGAGATGGCCATCAATAACTTCCAATGGCCAAACGAATGCACTACTGTGCCTAAGGTGGCTGGTATATAAGAGGTGGATCCTATTGTTGCACTTACAACTCAAGTGTCATCCCTTACGAGCCATCTAGTAGCATTGACCAATCAACATGGCTAACCTTCTATTAAAACTGCTACTGCTAATAGAATGATCTTACCTGACGGAGGATATGAGCAAGTCTAATATATGAACAATCAAAACTTCAACAACTATAGAGGCAATCATATGCCTAATTATTACCATCCAAACTTGTCATATGCCAATACAGAGAATGTCTTGCAACCTCCTACTGACTATAATAATCAAAGAGCTGAGCAGAAACTTTCCTTAGAAGACCTTATGAGCACGTTTGTTATTAAAAATTTAGAGATGTTTGAGAAGAATGAGTCGAGTTTGAACAACAATGAAACATATATTGGCAATATAGAGGAAACGATGAAGTCCTTAGAAGTGGAGATTGGGAAAATTACTTCTTCCATGGACAATCATTAGAAATGAGTGTTTTTTAGTAATACTGAAGTGAACCCCAAAGAGTAGTGACAAGCCATAACCCTCAGGGGCGGAAAAAAGACTAAATATACCTTTCATGACCAAGACAGTCAAGGCGAAGAAACAACAATTCAAGAGGAAACAGTGATGAAATAAGAGAACAATGAAGTAGTTCCTCCATATAAGTCACCTCATATCCCAAAGACACATTTGTCATACCCTCAGCGCTTTCAAAAGAAGAAGTTGAATGCTCAGTTTGCCAAGTTTATAGATATCTTTAAGAAGATCCATATAACATCCAATTCGCAGATGCTTTAGAACAAATGACAAATTATGTGAAGTTTATGAATGAGATGATGTCTAAGAAGAGGAAGCTGGCTAATTTTGAAACAGTAGATCTCACATAAGAGTGCAGTGCCATTATACAGAAGAAGCTCCCTCCAAAGTTGAAGGATCTTGACAGCTTTACCATACCATGCACTATTGGGAATCGATATTTTGGTAAGACGCTATGTGATTTGGGTGCAAGTATAAATCTCATGCCCTTATCCATCTACAAACAGTTAGGCATAGGTGAGGCGAAGCCAACTGTAGGCACTGCATTTTTGCATATAAGCCCGATGATGAGTCTCATATGGAGACACTACCTCTTTAGTTGTGAAAGCCGCGGGAAACGGACGTTGGATGGGTAAAGTTGGAAATTAGTATTTTTGTCAGATTTAACTCGCTTGTTTCGCTTTGGGTTCGCTTGTTGGACCTCTATTTTTAAAACACACCAAACCCATTAAATCACATCTCACAAATTAATAATTAAAACATTTAAAACACATCTCACAAATTAAATTGAATTAAAATTAATTAAAATTAATTAAATAACTAAATTGAAATTAAATTAAATAACTAAATTGAAATTAAATTAAATAGCTAATTAAAATCCAATTAAACTAAAAACAATTTAATTCTACTTTAATAAATCACTCACCAATTTAAATAATTCCCCTCCTAAATTACATAATTTATTGCCTTAAATAATTAAATTAAATCCCCATTAATTTGATTTGTTTCCTTTTAATCCATGCAAACCCTAACTCTACCCTCTCACTATAAAAGATACACTAAGTAAACCCTAAACCAATACTCACTACCTCACGGCAAACCAGCAACCCACCTCCAGAAACGCATTAACAAATTAGCCAAGACTCCACGTAGCCCTTCAGCCCTTAGCTACTTCAACCACATCACTAACACCAGCCTTCAGCAGCACCTACGTAAGCCCACAAGAACAACACGTCCTCTGCCCTTCAACCGATCAACCGACTAAGACAATCATTACCCCTTTCACTAACCCAAATCAACTCTTCTAGCATGCATGCAACTCTCACATGAAAACAGCCACTCACGAAGTAACACCCTCATCACCGACTCTCCACTCACTAACCAAACAAGTCCCACATCGCCTAACTCACGGCCACAAACCCTAGCAATAACGAAACACTCAGGCTGTTTCTGGACCTTACGCACTGACGCCATTATTTCACATGTCCGCAGCATTCACGTTCCACAAGATCATCAAACACACACAAACCTTCTCCACGACCAGCCCATTAACGCCCTCTGCCCAGCACACCGCAAACCTTCTCCACGCTTAGGCACTCACTGACCAGGCAGATCACGCCACATCAACGCCACAATCAATAACCCAACAGCCCATGCCTCCTCACAGTAAAGTCACTCACAAATTAGCCTCATATTCCCTCTCATTACCACCCAAATAAACCCGAAACTGTCCCCAAATTATCGTCACTCACTGCCCTGAACTGCATCCAGAAAACTGCACGCAAAACTGCCCAGTTAGACCGCATATTCTGCCCAGTTTACCGCACCAAACTGCCCAGTTTCTTTATCGTATAAACCTCCACAAACAGTCCAGTTTTTTCTACAATTTGCCGCACATTCTGCTCCCTAAAACAGCACTGCTTTATCCCCCAAAACAGCCCCCCAAAACAGTCCCGCTTCACCGAAAACAGTGACCCAAAAACACAATAAAAACAGCAGCGAAACGGGTGAAGACAGCAGCCCAAACAACGAAACAGCAACGAAAGACGTTGAGTTAACGCATCGGAAAAGTATCGGATCAATCACCCTTCCAACGGACGTGTAATGCCCTTTCTTGAGACGACAAAAGAGGTTAGACATGAGGGCACCTTTTTACTTATCACCTTTCATTTTATTTTATTTATTTTAAAATATTGTTGCATGAGAGTCGTTTGAGGTATGGTGTGATTGTTGGATGAGCGGGATATGTGTTCCCCTTTTGTGGTATATCGGATGGAAACCCGGACGTAAATTCCATAGCCGATTCCGAATGGACGGTAGTATGGTCTGCACTCGGGATACAATGCCACGTACCACTTAAGATATACATATCTCGTCTCATCCAGATTTGTATTGGAGCATGTTATAGTTCTAGGTTGTTTTATTTATTAATTTAAGCATGATTTAGTTTAGTTTGTTATTTATTTGTTAAAGCATATTTAGGTTGTCCTTTATGCATGTTATTAGTTTATGATGTGTTTGGGTAATAATTTATACATGTTAATTTAATGAATCAATGTGCTCGTTATGTTATATTGCGTGGAATTATTTGGATGAAAGCATGTTAGATCTAAATACCCTTGAGCATGAATGTTGAATAGATTCGGTTAGTTTATTGCACAAATCATATCATCACAAGTGACATAAGTAAGGGACCATTCCGAACCCAACGGTTTGAGGTCTTCCCTTGCGAGGGGTGAGTGCGGCCTTAAATCTTTGTCCCGGTTCACACCGGGTGGCGACTCCATGTTATTTCGTACTTCCCAACTAGTGCCGCGAGCCTAGAAACGGCGTCGCCCAGGTCCTGTTGTCCACAGTCTGGCGACTCCACTGGGGATAAGAGATTTGGTCCCGAAATCATGTCTTGTGATGTGTATAATTTGTGCATTAGTTGATCGTTTCTATAGTGGGTTGAGGGAGTTCAATCAAAGGCATTGTCATAAACCAGCATGAGAACCATAGTTGTATATCCTATAGAAGTTGCCCATGTATGCTTTTGATAACCACATGCATATTAAATCTCATACATCGCACGCATCTCATGCATACATGCATTATGTTAACCCTCTATGTCTTAAAAGCCGTCATAGATATCCGTTGGGTTAGAGATAAAAGAAGAATTGTCACAGAAGAGTTTAACAAACATGGATAGCGAGGGAAAGGAAATCGAGAAACAGAAAACCTTATGGCAAAGATAGAAAAGACCATTGGGGGGGCCTTCAAAAAAAAGAAAAAGAAAAAAAGAAAAAAGAGAGAAAAGAAAAAAAAGAAAAGAAAAAAAGAAAAAGAGAGGAAAAAAAAAAGAGAAAAAAAGAAAAAAAAAGGGTTGTTTAGTCCTTAATAGTTAGACATAAGTCCGATGATGAAATTGATTGCTTTAGAGTGAAACTATAGAAACGATAAACCCTTGACGTGCTTTTATCTGATGCTTTGATTAATTGATCTATGTTAGACTCGTAAGCACTTGATTATGGCTCTTAACAGTGAAAACCTGAGTAGTTAGCAAAGTGACTAGTTGATGAAATTGTAGGTCGGTGAATGACCGTTTGCTTAGATGTCTATCTTGATTTTCTTATGTTATGATGTGTGGTATGGTTGAAAATGAAAGAAAAGTCTCAAAAAAAAATGAACCACCTATAACCGATAAGCGTGAAGCTACCCATGGGCGAGTATTAGGACCACCATGAGGAGAAATGCTACCTTAAAGGGTAGGTGTGTTGAAAAAAAAAAGAGAAAAAAAAAGAGGAAAAAAAAATGAAGTTCAAAATGAAAAGAAAAAAATGAGAGACAAAGGAAAAGAGAGATAAAGCCATACTACATTGAGCATGGAAAAGCAATTGCATAATATAATTGAGATATCTAGGTTGGTTTGACCCACCGATCCCGATTTTTGAAACGAAATCATCGAGTTAGCTTACTTAAGGATTAAGCTGTGAAAAACCTTTGCACACACACACTTTGAGTCTGGCTTAAATCATTTATTCAAAGACTTGGATTTGAGTTGCATCGAATGTTTCGAAGGTTCTCTGGTCTCATTACTGAGCATTCTTTGAGGATGATAATATGTATAACTATGAGACTATTTTCATAGCATGTGATATAGTATGATAATATGGAAGGCCCCGCCATGTGGTTCATCTTGACCAAGTGCGAACGGCGGAAAGCAGAAAGCTAAAACAAGACTGGGGGCGACCAGTCTACCACTTCGCGAATCCGGGACATAACAAGATATTGAACCATGAGACCAGAGAGAAGACTGAGCAATCACTTGGAGAACTGGGGGAAGACCTAACCCAGCGGAATAGGAAATTCATTCATGCATGCATGCATACACGTAACAAATTTTGCATTCTTTTTTTTGTGTTTGTTTTGTTTTGAATTCACAGGTTTCAAAGAAGGAAAAGAAAAAGCGGCAAAGACAAGCCAACCAGAATCAGCGATATATGAGTAGTAGTTTTGGGGATGAGTCACAGGGTTGAAGCCCATATCAGTTTCAGTTTTGGGGATGAGTCCCAGGGTTGAAGCCCATATCAGTTTCAGTTTTGGGGATGAATCCCAGGGTTGAGGCCCATATCAGTTTCAGTTTGGGGATGAGTCCCAGGGGGGTTGAGGCCCATATCAGCAGTTTGAGAATGAAGAAGCGGAGAATGGCACTCCGAGAATGGAGAACAATCCGAGAATGAACAAGCTGAGAATGGTAATTTGAGAATGGATCAGAGCCGAGAATGGTAATCCGAGAATGGATCAGAGTTCGAGAATGAACAAGCCGAGAATGGTAATCCGAGAATGGAAAATCAGTTCGAGAATAAACAAGCCGAGAATGGTAATCCGAGAATGGATCAGAGTTTGAGAATGAACAGTCTGAGAATAAAGCATAATCTGAGAATGGAGCACAGTCAAGAATGAAAGAGTCGAGAATGACGAATCTGAGAATAGAACAAAATTCAAGAATGAACGAGAATGGCAAGCCGAGAATGGTAATCCGAGAATGGATCAGAGTTCGAGAATGAACAAGCCAAGAATGGTAATCCGAGAATGGAGCACAGTTCGAGAATGCACAAGTCGAGAATGACAAGTCCGAGAATGGAACAAAGTTCAAGAATGAATGAAGAATGGTAATCCGAGAATGGAGCACAGTTCGAGAATGCACAAGTCGAGAATGACAAGTCCGAGAATGGAACAAAGTTCAAGAATGAACGAAGAATGGGCAATCCAAGAATGGCACTCCAAGAATGGAACACGGTTCGAGAATGGACCACATCTCAGTAATGGTCCGAGGATGGACCACCTCACAGTAACAGTTCGGGAATGGACCACCATCAGTTCATGATCAGTATCAGCCGGGTATGGTATTCTGAGGGCGAGGCCCACATCAGTTCATGATCAGTATCCGCCGGGTATGGCACTCTGGGGCGAGGCCCACTTCATTATCAGTCCTTAACGGGTATGACACTCTGCTGGTTGAGGCCCACATCACTATCAGTCTTTACCGGGTATGGTACTCTGGGGGCGAGGCCCGCATCAGCATCAATATGGGTGCGAGGCCATATTAGTTTCAATTTGGGGCGAGGCCCATATTAGTATCAGTCGGGGGCGATGCCCATACCAGTATCAGTTTGGACGAGGTCCATATCTATATCAGTTTGGGACGAGCCCACATCAGTTTCAGTCCGGGGCGAGGCCCACAGTATTGCAGTATCAGTTTCAGCCGGGAATGACACTCCGAGAATGGAGATTTTAGTCCGAGAATGGACAGTCCAAGAATGGACAGCTCGAGAATGAGCACGCCGAGAATGGCACATCAGGAATAGCACTCCAGGAATGGAGATCGATTCAGGAATGGACCACAGCGGTGACAGTTCGGGAATGTACATCATCACATCATATCACAGCAACACTCCGAGAATGGAGATCGGTTCGGGAATGCAGCACGGTGGCAGTTCGAGAATGGACTTCACCACACCACAGCACGGTGATGGTTCGGGAATGGACCTCATCGCACCGACATCAGCATCAGTTCAGCCGAGAATGACAATCAGAGTTCGAGAATAAACAAGCCAGGAATGGTACTCCGAGAATGGAACACGGTTCGAGAATGGACCACCATCATATCAGTATCAGTTTGGGGCGAGGCCCATATCAGTATCAGTTTGGGCGAGGCCCATATCAGTATCAGTTTGGGGCGAGGCCCATATCACTATCCGTCTGGGGGCGAGGCCCATATATCAGTTCGAGGGCGAGGTCCCTATTGTCAGCGGTGTTGGGTCGAGGTGCCCCCGTTGTCGGTTATAGTTCCGGGTCGAGGTGCCCAGGGTCGAGGTGCCCACTACATCATCATATTGAGGGCGATGTCCCTATTGTCAGCGGTGTTGGGTCGAGGTGCCCAGGGTCGAGGTGCCCCCGTTGTCGGTTGCAGTTATTGGAATGCGTTCCAGGGTCGTGGACCCACTGTATCATTTTTGGGGATGCGTCCCCGGGCCGAGGTCCATTTTGTCAGCGGTATTGGGATGCGTCCCAAGGTCGAGGCCCCCGTTGTCGGTTGCAGTTATTGGGATGCGTCCCAGGATCGAGGTCCACTGCATCATCAGCTAGGCGGAGCAACAGGCAAGTCAGGTGGCAGCTGGTGAGCTAGGTAAGTGAAAATGCATTGCATGTACTTTGATAGGATTGTCACTGTCACACACTGCACAAGTCACATCAAAGTGGGGGCGACTGTAGGCACTGCATTTTTGCATATAAGCCCGATGATGAGTCTCATATGGAGACACTCCTCTTTAGTTGTGAAAGCCGCGGGAAACGGACGTTGGATGGGTAAAGTTGGAAATTAGTATTTTTGTCAGATTTAACTCGCTTGTTTCGCTTTGGGTTCGCTTGTTGGACCTCTATTTTAAAAACACACCAAACCCAATTACATTAAATCACATCTCACAAATTAAATAATTAAAACATTTAAAACACATCTCACAAATTAAATTGAATAAAATTAATTAAAAGTAAATTAAATAACTAAATTGAAATTAAATTAAATAACTAAATTGAAATTAAATTAAATAGCTAATTAAAATCCAATTAAACTAAAACCAATTTAATTCCTACTTTAATAAATCACTCACCAATTTAAATAATTCCCCTCCTATATTACATAATTTATTGCCTTAAATAATTAAAATTAAATCCCCATTAATTTGATTTGTTTCCTTTTTAATCCATGCAAACCCTAACTCTACCCTCTCACTATAAAAGATAACACTAAGTAAACCCTAAACCAATACTCACTACCTCACGGCAAACCAGCAACCCACCTCCAGAAACGCATTAACAAATTAGCCAAGACTCCACGTAGCCCTTCAGCCCTTAGCTACTTCAACCACATCACTAACACCAGCCTTCAGCAGCACCTACGTAAGCCCACAAGAACAACACGTCCTCTGCCCTTCAACCGATCAACCGACTAAGACAATCATTACCCCTTTCACTAACCCAAATCAACTCTTCTAGCATGCATGCAACTCTCACATGAAAACAGCCACTCACGAGCTAACACCCTCATCACCGACTCTCCACTCACTAACCAAACAAGTCCCACATCGCCTAACTCACGGCCACAAACCCTAGCAATAACGAAACACTCAGGCTGCTTCTGGACCTTACGCACTGACGCCATTATTTCATACGTCCGCAGCATTCACGTTCCACAAGATCATCAAACACACACAAACCTTCTCCACGACCAGCCCATTAACGCCCTCTGCCCAGCACACCACAAACCTTCTCCACGCTTAAGCACTCACTGACCAGGCAGATCACGCCACATCAACGCCACAATCAATAACCCAACAGCCCATGCCTCCTCACAGTAAAGTCACTCACAAATTAGCCTCATATTCCCTCTCATTACCACCCAAATAAACCCGAAACTGTCCCCAAATTATCGTCACTCACTGCCCTGAACTGCATCCAGAAAACTGCACGTAAAACTGCCCAGTTAGACCGCATATTCTGCCCAGTTTACCGCACCAAACTGCCCAGTTTCTTTATCGTATAAACCTCCACAAACAGTCCAGTTTTCTACTCAATTTGCCGCACATTCTGCTCCCTAAAACAGCACTGCTTTATCCCCCAAAACAGCCCCCCAAAACAGTCCCGCTTCACCGAAAACAGTGACCCAAAAACACAATAAAAACAGCAGCGAAACGGGGTGAAGACAGCAGCCCAAACAACGAAACAGCAACGAAAGACGTTGAGTTAACGCATCGGAAAAGTATCGGATCAATCACCCTTCCAACGGACGTGTAACGCCCTTTCTTGAGACGACAAAAGAGGTTAGACCTGAGGGCACCTTTTTACTTATCACCTTTCATTTTATTTTATTTATTTTAAAATATTGTTGCATGAGAGTCGTTTGAGGTATGATGTGATTGTTGGATGAGCGGGATATGTGTTCCCCTTTTGTGGTATATCGGATGGAAACCCGGACGTAAATTCCATAGCCGATTCCGAATGGACGATAGTATGGTCTGCACTCGGGATACAATGCCACGTACCACTTAAGATATACATATCTCGTCTCATCCAGATTTGTATTGGAGCATGTTATAGTTCTAGGTTGTTTATTTATTAATTTAAGCATGATTTTTTTTAGTTTTTTTTATTTGTTATTTATTTGTTAAAGCATATTTAGGTTGTCCTTTATGCATGTTATTAGTTTATGATTGTGTTTGGGTAATAATTTATACATGTAATTTAATGAATCAATGTGCTCGTTATGTTATATTGCGTGGAATTATTTGGATGAAAGCATGTTAGATCTAAATACCCTTGAGCATGAATGTTGAATAGATTCGGTTAGTTTATTATTGCACAAATCATATCATCACAAGTGACATAAGTAAGGGACCATTCCGAACCCAACGGTTTGAGGTCTTCCCTTGCGAGGGGTGAGTGCGGCCTTAAATCTTTGTCCCGGTTCACACCGGGTGGCGACTCCATGTTATTTCGTACTTCCCAACTAGTGCCTGTCCTTCACTGTCTCGTTGGTGCTGCGTTCGTTACTTCGTTCGAACGGAAAACAGATTGCGGGCGTTCGTGGCGTTCGAGGAAGCGTTCGAACGGTATCGGTAATTCTGGTTTTGCTGCTAGCCTCACACCCAGCCCATTTAGCTCCCCAAAGCCCATAAAACAACACATCCCAAATTAAATAAATAAATATTAATTTAAATATTAAACATTAAATAAAATATTTAAACAATTTACCAATTAAATAAAATATTTACCTAAACTAAAAAGAAGATATGCCTAATTAAAATCAATCTTAACCAATTAAAGCCAATCATATATTTGACTTCCTAATCTAATAAGATATTTACCAATAAAAAAATTTGTATTCCTAAACCAACACAAATTAAATATTACAACTTCCTAATTTAAAATATCTTGTCCCCCCTCAATCTTGTGTATGCCTTTCTCACCTCTCCTAATTTGGAAACAAGATCCCTTCCCTTGTCAACCCTAGCCATTCTATATAAACACCCCTAACCAAGGCCATTCCTCTCCTTCACACAACAAAAATCACACCCAAACTTTCTCGAAATCTCTCTAGATTCTCTCTACACACCCAAGACTAAACAAAAGACAAGAAGAGAAAACACTTCATACACACACAAAAAGAAAAAACAAAGAAACCACCACAAGCCACCACCCTCCATAGCCGAAACAGCCACCCATACAACAGCCCTCCACCACCGAAAATCACCACAAAACCCACACCCTAAAACACGCCTAAACAAACCCCGAGATTACCCAAAACAGAAGCCCGAATCCTTAAAAAACAGGAACATAAAAACTGCATTGATAACCTTAAGAATAATCACTTTTAATTGCACTAAGAACCCACACAACTTGGAATAGTTCTTTGAAAACATGTGAAACAGGTAGCCCGTGCGTGAGTGAGCAGCAAAACAGGAGCCGAATAGGATCAGAACGGAGTTCGAATCGTAAGCAAAGCAGTGAGTGAAACAGTGAGCTAGGACGTTGAACCAGCGGACCAGAAAAAGTTGCGGAGCTTTTACCCCCCTTTCGATCTTCGTGGAACGTGAGTCCGAGAGACGGCTTAAAAGGTTAGACCTGAGGGTATCTTTCACACTTTTATTCTCATTTTACTTTCCGGTCATTTATTTGATTATATTTTTCTGTATTTGTGGTACCTATTGTGTGTATGATGTATGTTATGGGTATTGGATGAATGAGAGAGAGGTGTCAACTCTCGCGGTTATATCGGATGGAAACCCGGACATAAATTTCATAGCCGATTCCGAATGGACGGTAATATGATCTGTACTCGGGCCACAATTCCACGTACCGCTTGGGTAAACGGCACCATCTTTCTTTTGTTATGTTGCTCTTGTTTACTTAGTTTGCTTACTTGAATTCAATATGTCGTTAGTTATGCATGATTCAACCAAGCGCATGGGCTTAGTGAGTTAGTCCAAAGGTCCTCCATTTAGGAGACAAAGAGCTGAAAAGGCCACCTTCGTGACACTACTTCGCCGCACCGGTTGATGTATGTTCGGTTGGACGCGAGATACGTTCAATCGGGCATACTTAGTTTGATATTGTTATCTTTATTTTCGTATGTATAAGTCAATCGAGCGCATGGGCTTAGTAAGTGTGTTGTGAGATCCCCTATGGGGAGGGGCTAAAAGCCCTTTACCACGATGCTTTGCCGCGCCGGTTGATGTGTGTTCGGATTGGATGTAAGGTGTGTTCAATCAGGCATACTTGGTTGAAATGATTGGTTCTATTCTTGTATGTGTGATGTGACGCGCATGGGCTTAGCATGTTGGTCTAAAGGTCCTCTCTTTGAGAGATCAAGAGCCCCAAAAGGTCACCTTTACGGCAGTGCTTCGCCGCGCCCTTTTATTTTCTGTTTATATATTGCATCCTATTTCATGCATCAGGTCTGTGTCCGTTCGAACGCGTTCACGAACGCAACTCGAACGCGCATGTGTTTTGCCTTATTATGTGTCAGGTCTCGTTTCTGTTCGAACGCGTTTACAAACGCTACTCGAACATGAGTATTCTGTCTCATTTCCGTTCAAACGCATTTACGAACGCTACTCGAACGTGAGCATTCTGTTTCATTTCCGTTCGAACGCGTTTACGAACGCTACTCGAACGTGAGCATTCTGTTTCATTTCCGTTCGAACGCGTTTACGAACGCTACTCGAACGTGAACATTCTGTTTCATTTCCGTTCGAACGCGTTTACGAACGCTACACGAACGTAACACACTGAACTGAGTCTGTCTTATTATATTCATGCATAATTGCCTATTGGTTGATCTTTCTTATGCAAATGTGTCACAATTCGTATGCTTATGTCATGATAACATTTGAGTATTATTTCTTGCGGTATATCGGATGGAAACCCAGACGTAAATTCCGTAGCCGATTCCGAATGGACGGTAGTGCGGTCTGTACTTGGGCTACAATTCCACGTACCGTTTGGAAAAGTGCCCATATGTGTGCTTGTAGGGTCGATATGTGTGCTTGTGTTTTCCTGAATGTGATATGTAAGTAAAGTTATATGTTAGTTGCTATCTTGATATATGTTAAGCATGCAAATTTAAATGTAAGATATATGTGAAATACATGTATATTTAGGTGCATATTTTATTTTATAAATGTGAATTCAGAAGCATGATACCCTTAGAAATAAGTGTTACTTCAGCTTGTTTAAATTATTATATAAATCCTTTCATTACAAGTGACATGAGTAAGGGACCATTCCGAACCCAACGGTTTGAGGTCTTCCCTTGCGAGGGGTGAGTGCGGCCTTAAATCTTTGTCCCGGTTCACACCGGGTGGCGACTCCATGTTATGTAATCCTTCCCAACTAGGCCGTGAGCCTAGGAACGGCGTCGCTCAGTTTCTGTGTCCCACAGTCTGGCGACTCCACTGGGGATGTATTTGGCCCCGAATATTGTCTTGTAATGAGTGGATTTATGTTTTAATTGGCCATGTCTATAGTGGATAGTGAGATTTTAATCAAGGGCACTTTGTGAGGCTAGGTAATGGTTTGGTGTCTTCCTTCATTCACTACATTTCTAGAAGGAAAAGCTGTGAGGACACCTATATGGCCATCTACTTGTAGTCTTGTGATGGACTAATTTGGAGGACTCGTTGTTTATTCCTGACAACAAGCGATAAGAGCCTAAGAGGCTTGGGTATTTAAGTGAGCCTCGCTCCACCTTCCCTCTGGGGGATCTACAACGGGAAATCCATTTGACAGTCCGTCACACACCATAGCTCATTGGCACGTACCTTAGTGTATAAAAAGGGATACGCTCACTTGGTCACTTGAACCCTTGAGTGGGGAGACCTAGTTGTGGGCTATCCTTCGCCAGTGAGAGCCTTTGTCCATACTCTTGCAAACCCACCCATAGACTGGTTTATATGGTTAAAGTAGCAATTATTTCCTTGAGTATGTGCTTGTGGACCATCCTCATTTGGAATGCAGTTGGACTATTGTCAAAAAAATACGGGCTTGCTGGGCCATTTTAAACTGGGGCAAGTTCGTACTGTATGGACTACTAGGCCCAAGGCTTCTGAAATGTTGATGGGCCATTATGTAAAAATTATTATGATATGTTTGCATTATCTCCCTTCTATGCTTATGTTTGGGAACATCACCGTTTGGATCCATTTGGACCATTTGTCATGGGATATGGGCTTGTTGGGCCATTTTAAACTGGGACAAGAACGTATTTCATGACTATTGGGCCAATAGCTTCTAAGTGATTGATGGGCCACCTTGTGTTTGTTTTCGGAATATTATCATTTGGATTTAGTTGGGCTCTTTGCCGTAAGACATGAACTCGTTGTGCCATTTAAACTGGGACGGGTTCACCCTTATGACAGTTGTCCCAAAAGCTTCTAAAATGATAATAGGCCGATTTGTTTGAGAATTTTATTTGCTTTAATATAGGTTATATATTTCTTATGCATATCATGCATACATATACCCTGTTGACATCCTTTGTGTCTCAAAAGACACCATAGATACCGTTTGGGTTAGAGAAGGAACCAGACTCACTAAAGAACAAGTATGAGTGAATCCGATAATGAGGTGTCCCGTATGGATCAGTTAGAGAATGGTCTCGCCAAGATCACTGAACAGTTGCAGGCTTTGACTACTGCTATGGCTGGTATAGCTGGGTCTCGTGCCGGGGTTCATTCTGGGGATGTGAGACAAGAAGAATCTCCGAACAGATTGGGGGATGATATCCCCGCTTTTGATGATGATATGGCAGAGTATGCAGCAGGCAGAGTATCTGGGTCTCAGAAAGAGTTACAGAAACTTCGGGATCAGGTTGAGTCAGTTACCCGCAAGATGAGGGGTAAGAATGAGGATTTGCTGGATTATGACACATTGACTTTTGAGGAACAGTTGCCTGCACAGTTCAAGATGCCAGATATGGCTAAGTTCAACGGGAATGGGGACTCCGAGGGTGCATCTCCGACAGTTTGTATCAGTCATGAGTTCAGTTGGCTTGTCTCAGCGCCAGGTGCAGAAATGTTTGGAATGTCGCTTGAAGGGGCTCCCGTGGTATGATACCACAGTTTGGATAAGAAAGTGAAGGAAGATTGGAGGGAGTTAGCTGATGCTTTCCTGAAGCAATTGTCACTGACTTGGAGATCGATCTGTCACTCCGTGATCTGGAGAATTTTAAGCAGAAGCGGAGGAGAGTTTTTAAGGAGTATGTGGACCGGTGGAGGGGTCAATTATTGAAAATGCAGACTAGGCCTTCGGAGAAGGATCAGATCAAGATGATATCAAGGGCACCAAGCCCTCCATTTACGGCAAGTTGAGGAGGATGACCTCCATGATTGCAGACTTTCGACAGTTGAGGGAAACTGTCATG
>SKCR01027039.1:0-19187 GCA_019454045.1 Zanthoxylum bungeanum | reverse complement strand
GATTCTATCTTTCAGAGAGAATTTGCTTCCATCAAAGCACTGTAAAATCAAAATCGTTCAACTGGCCAATGCTCAAAGTTACAGACGCAGGTAATCTTCCCAGCAACACAGAACCCAATCCAAGGAACCGAGGGAATGAGCAATATCATGCCATCATGTTAAAAAGCGGTACTGAAATCAACAAAGATTTTGGAGCCAAAAAAACTACTGAGGAAGTTCCAAAAGAAAACAAACAACAGATGGAGGATAAAGAAGCAAAGGAAAAAGAACATATCACTCCACCTCCACATTTTCCTCAGCGTATTCAGAAAAACAAACTGGACAAGCAGTTTGCTCGATTCCTGGAGATATTTAAAAAAC
Source organism: Zanthoxylum bungeanum (assembly GCA_019454045.1). Classification (NCBI taxonomy): domain Eukaryota; kingdom Viridiplantae; phylum Streptophyta; class Magnoliopsida; order Sapindales; family Rutaceae; genus Zanthoxylum; species Zanthoxylum bungeanum. Next base: position 18,827 of record SKCR01027039.1, on the reverse strand, counting down.
TGCATATCAATATTCCAGTTGCAGAAGCGTTGGAACAAATGTCTAGCTATGTCAAATTCATGAAAGACCTTCTTTCACGAAAACATAGATTGGGAGATTACTAGACAGTAGCATTGACAGAAGAATGCCAGCGCCATCATTCAGAGGAAGCTTCCCCCAAAGTTGAAAGATCCTGGCAGTTTCATCACACCATTCCTTGCATCATAGGAGAAATAACTTGGTAAGCCTTATGTGATTAGGTGCAAGTGTTAACTTTATGCCTTTTTCTATTTTCAGGAAATTACAGATTGGAGAAACAATGCCAACTTCAGTCTCTCTACAACTTGCTGATAGAACGCTCGTATTTCCAGAGGCGTAGTTGAGGATGTGCTGGTCAAGGTTGACAAATCATTTTTCCCACCAGATTTTATTGTCCTTGATATGGAGGAAGACGTAGACGTGCCATCATCAATTGGAAGACCATTCTTGGCTACAGGTCGAGACCATTTTTGATGTACAAAAAGGAGAATTAACCATGAGGGTACAAGACCAAGAGGTAACATTCAAATGTTTTCAAGGCCATGAATTTCCCAGATGATGAAAAGAATGAGGAATGTTTCAGACTTGATGTGATACATGTTAGACATTATGTCCCCATAGCGTCACTGTTTGTAAATGATATTGTATTATTGTACAAATTAACTATGTGATAATGAAATTGCCTTTTGCCGTTTTGTAATTTTATTTACTTTGATATATAAATGGCGAAAGTCCATATGATTAGTACTGGATTGAGATGATATGAGACAGTATCAATCCATAAATGTTTTATTAATATAAATATCCCTAGCCGTAGTATTATCGAGACTGGACATCGATAATGCGGAATAGGCTAGTATTGCGCTTGTGCACGTTGTGAGGGCACAACGACATAGTTCTCATATATTTAAGTATTGGATACTTATGCAAGTGCGATTGGAGGTTGTGTTTTACCGATGGTACGAAAACAGCTTCGCTCTGGATAGACCCCGCGGAATCCCATTGGTAGTATGTCTATGTGTCTATGGGAGGCCGCATCAGGGTAGGTGTATATGGTCTTACCTGAGACTTACATCGCTAGTACTTGCGACAATCGGTAAACTTTGGTTTTGGTGGTTGGGGACCTTAACCGGTTCTGTGTACACCTCTTCTGGGTTTATCGAGAAGCGTAGTGTACTGGATGTGATGTCAAGATGGAAGTATCGCTTCAGACATATGGAGGTGATGATCACGCAGGCACAAACTAGTACTCTATAAAAGGTTGCAACCGTCGGGACAATATGACCAGGGTCAGGATTGTCCGATTTAAAGAGACTAGTTGCTTGATGTCCGATATATGTTTCGTACGGGGCAGACACATCTCCAGCCCTAGGCCTAGGCATGTGATCATCTGATACTGGATCGATGTACGCAATACTACGGTATACTACGTTTGATATAGATCTTTATTCCTATAAGAATATTTCTGGAGAATTGGGTAGGCATGGCGCTTTGCTAGAAGCCAACCTTGTCTTGTGAACGGTAAAGCGTAGTACGGGTAGGTACGTGTTCGATTATCCGACGACCGTATTTACTGCCAAAATATCGGAGGTCTCTTGGGTCGCTTCCCGAAGATTCACCTATGATATTTGATTCGAATTTAATTAATCTTGGATTAATTACGGAGAAACTTATCTTGGATAAAGTGCCTATTTAGAGAGAGAGAACGATTAATTGGAATTAATCAGTAAGATTATTATATTCGATATATAATTGAAATTCGATTTCGACGCGAAATTCAAAATTAGAGTTAATTTAGAAATAATTCGTTAGCGACGTAAATAATAATTTCGCTTGGCGCGTTATTTATTTTAATTCGATTGAATAACGTCGCGACGTAAGTTCGGTATTTCGGAAATATCGAACCCGAACGTGAGTGGATGTGGGCCCCACTTCATTTGGAAACGTGTGGGCCCACATGACACTTGTCATTATAATGCATTATTTTATTGATAACGCATTGCATGTTAATAGTGTACAAAACACTCTAAGGCATTGCATGGTGATAGTGTGCATTACACTCAAAGGTTTTGCATGGAGTTTGAGTGTTTGACACTCTAAGCCATTGCATGGTTTATGTCATAGATTTATTATTAATTTAATAAATTATGACATAAAATATAAATTGATTTTGGTAAAACAAAAATCAATGAAGACTTTACACAAAAAATCTCTCTTCTCTCCTCTCAAATTGCCGTGAACTCCATTGACAAGGGCAGGATGATTTGATCTTCTATTCTCCATTTTTTGCTAGCACAAGCAAGGGATCAAAAGAGGTGATAGGGAAACCATCAAAGAGCTTGGAATACAAAACTTGGAGCTTCAAGTCTTTCTACCTCCTCTTGGGCCGAATCTTCATAACTTGGAGCTTCTACCATTTGATCATCTTCTTCATCACAGATATTGTAAGTATGATTCCGCCATACTTCATGTTTATATATATTTCTTTATAGTATTTCACACATGCTTAATCTTTGTTTGGGACATATTATAGAAACCAACAATGGTATCATTGAGCTAGGTTTAAGCATGAAATACTTTAGGTTAAAATTTGATAAAATGGTTGAAGCATGTTCTTGTGAAATTTTGATGAATAAGTATGCTTGCATGTATTAGAATGATGTTATATGAAATCAATTTTATGAAAAATGCATGGATGATTTTTCCCCAAAATTTTAATCCTTGCTGCGAGAATGGTGTGTGATAAAATTGGTTAAAGCTGTTCTTTGTGAAATTTGATGAATAAGTATGCTTGCATGTATATAGAATGATGATACATGGAATCAATTTATGAAAAATGCATTGGATGATTTTTCCCCAAAATTTGACCTTGGGCCGAATGATATGGTGAAATTGATTGAAGCATGTTCTTGTGAATTTGATTAATAAGAATGCTTCATGTATATAGAATGATGATACATGGAATCAATTTTATGAAAAATGCATTGGATGAATTTTTCCCCAAATTCATGCATTGGGCCGAATGTGTTGCTACTTGGAGTGGATTGAAATTTTTTGTGTTTAAGATCATTGGATGACTTAGAACGTGTACGGGACGTAGATTAATAATTCAATCGGATTGAAAAACAAATCGACACAAAAAACTCACCTTGGCCGAATACATAGGACATGTAAAGGAGTTGATTTTTGTTAAAATTAATGTTGGACATTTATTTTGAAAAATTGATGATTAATATATTAAATGGGTATTTTTGAAATATTTGGTTTAATACATTAATCTTGGTATTACACTTTAATTAAATTGGACTTTAATGTTTGGAATATTAAAATTTAATTAATGGGCTTTAATAATTTAATTGGGCCTTATGGGCTTAAAATTGGTTTATGGCACTTAAGGGTGATTCCTTATTTGGGCTTGGTAATTAGGTTTGACCCACATTGACCAAAGCCCAAGCCTTAATAAATCAATTCTAAGTCCATTTGACTTGAATTAATTCAACATTGGATGTTAATTGGGCTTTGAGCCCAATAAGATTAGATTTAGAATCTAAGTCTTTAAAGCACATTAAAAGTGTAAACATTTAATTTTGGAATTAAATAATTGAATTAGTATTGAATACGAATTAAATTAGATTTAATAAGTAGTCGATATAATTCGCGAATTCGTACCTTATGTACTTATTCTCAATCGAGTTGGACTCGCGCAAAATCAAACCGTTGTTTGAACATTGGATGATCACTTAACAAAGACTAATTAATTGGATTAGATTGTTGTAGAAGCATGTCTTGTTTGAATATATATGTATGTGATGAATGAATAGTGTATATCGGATGGATATTAGAAGGGAAAGGGTAATTTTAGAAATTATTGTAAATTTGGAATTTATAAATTGGACCTGCGTGTCCAGCCTTATCTCTTTATCTCTTTGTATTCTCTTCTCACCTAATTCCCCTCAATGTAAAAGAGGTTTCTCTTATTGTATTATGTAATTGGGTAGAAGTAGAATAGTGCTAGCGGGGAGAGGAAAGGGAGTGATTTGTTCTAGGGAACAAGTTGTTTATATATCCATCCGCATATCACTATTTATTTACTTTACGCGCTTTATGATGTTTTAGAAGCATGCTTAAGGGTGTATGATGATGAGACCTAAAAAGATAAATAAATTGGTTGCCAATTAGGCGAAAATCCCTCAATTTATATTAAGCGAATATCCTTCCATTGAATGGTTCTTGTTCAAGATTCGAAGTTGGCATTGGTTTGTTTTTGACCAAAGTCAAGACCTTTGTCAATCAAGGATGTACTTGAATCATGAGAGTTTTGTTGCATATCGGTGTCTTGTCCAAATCGTGATTTTTATTGGCCAAAGTCAAGATACTTTTTGTCCAACGACATTGATTACGAAACTTTCCTCGTCAATGGGTCCCGCTTAACTGGAATCACTAGGTTTGTTTTTGGCCAAAGCCAAGGCCTAGATGATTCGGAGGATAGGGTTAGGAAAATGTAATGGTTACTTGGCATTATACATATGTTTCGGACTTGGATGTCCACCTAACCGGATCTAGGAATTGGATGTGATCCAATTGATCATGGAGATCTACCTAAGTTAAATAGCATACAATTTTTTATTGGCCAAAGTCAAGGTTGTGTGTTATTTAACGGGATCCTAGCCCACTAGGAAATTCGATTTCCCGATTTCTCTACAGAGGGTTAGAAACTTGAAGAAAATAGTGGGAGGCTATTATTGAATTTGCAATCTCGTTCAGATAATTAGCCTTACTCGTCTTTCAAAATTATTTCGTCAATATTTTATATAATTAGTTGGACTAATATTTGTTATTTTACTTGTAACAGTTTGACTGTACCCATACCATCGTTGACTTTATAGTTGGACTATGTTGTCAAGATGACTGGCAAAGGTAATATCCGCGACATAATCATTGGCGATAATGTCTTCAAAGGGACAAACTTTGCCGACTGGGAAATGAACCTCAAGATAGTGCTTGGGGCTGAGAGGGTACTGTATACTATTCAGAGGCCTCTCCCGCCTAAACCCACTGAGCCACTGGAGCTAGAGTTATGGAAGACTCATAGTGACGATTGTGACCAAGCTCAGTCAGTTATGCTAGCTGCAATGACCCAGCATTTCAGACGCCAAAATAGGGACTTGGATCCCTATAACATGATGCAAGATTGCGTGATCTTCACCGCACTGACAAGCGGATGAAGAGGTATGAGCTAGTAAGGAAACTCTTCCGCTCCCGGATGACAGATGGCGCATCAGTTCAGGCCCACGGGACTCAAATGATCGCTGACATAGATGAGTTAGCCAATATGGGCATTGTCTTGGAGGCAGAGCTGACGATTGATATGATATTACAATCGCTGCCCGATACTTGGAAACAAATCATCGTCAACTATAAGTTGAGGATACTGACGACACTCTCGGAGAGTTGTTGTCCGTACTGAAGGAGTCCGAAAGGGAACTCCTAAAGGGAGCAAGCGTGAGGCGCATTATGCATCGACCTCTCATGCGCCAAAGGCTAGGCCCATGGCAATTGGGAGGTGCGAGGAAGAGGAAGTTCAAAAAGAAGGGCAAAGGCAAGTTGACAGTGGCTTCTAGGAAGCCAAAGGACAAATCTCGCGACATCTGCCTTAACTGCGGCAAAAGGGGTCACTGGAAACGTGACTGCCAAATAAGCATTGTGCAGAAGGAGGATAGCAAGGATGGCAAGGCTACCGCCTCTGGTATGTTTTGTTATTGAGATAAATATGAATACTTCTAGTTTTAAAAATGGATTTTGATTCTGGTTGTGGTGCTCATATTTGTACTGATGTGGCAGGATCTGCATGATAGCAGGATGCTGACGTCAGGGGAATGGATCTACGGTCGGAAACGGAACACCAGTTGCTGTTTTGGCCTTAGGGACTTTTGTTTTAGAACTGCCCTCAGGGCATGTACTTAAACTTTTAAACTGTTATTTTGTACCTAGTTTAACTAGGAATATTATATCTGTATCCTTGTTAACCCAGCAGGTTTACACTTTTGTATTTAGAAACACTGGGTGTTATTTATATAAAAATGATGCAGAAATTGCACAGCTGTTGCAAATAATGGTCTTTATATTTTGAATATAAATGAATCTCCTAAAATGACAACCAAAAAGGCTCAAAAGGAGTAATCTAAAAGATGAAGCTTTATGTTGCATTGTCGTCTAGGACACATTAACAAGACTCGCATATCCACACTTTCGAAGAGTGGGTACTTGGACGAATTTGATCCTCAATTCATATGACGTCTGGCGAATCTTGTCTTTTAGGGCAAAATGCCTAAATCACCTTTTAGCGGTAAAGGTGAACGTACCACAGAACTGTTAGCTCTCGTTCATACTGACGTATGCGGCCCATGTCTAGCTAGGCTAGAGGTGGATTTCACTACTTCGTACTTTACAGATGATGCATCTCGTTACGGTTATGTGTATCTTATGAGACACAAGTCGGAAACTTTTGAGAAATTCAAAGAGTTTCGACACGAAGTGGAGAAACAAACAGGGAAGAGTATTAAGAAAGACATTACGGTCAGACCGTGGTGGCGAATACTTAAGTTACGAGTTTCAGATTACTTGAAAGAATATGGTATTCTTTCACAGTGGACTCCTCCTGGAACACCGCAATTAAACGGTGTGTCCGAACGGAGAAACCGCACCTTGTTGGACATGGTAAGGTCAATGATGAGTCGCACTGAGCTACCAATATCCTTCTGGGGATACGCATTAACAGTGCTATACTTATTTTGAATAAAGTACCGTCGAAGTCTGTTGAACAGACTCCATATGAGATATGGACAGGAAGGAAACCAGGTTTTTCTCTTTCCTGAAGATTTGGGGATGCTGGGCACATGTTAAACGTTTGAAAGTACCAAACTTGAACCCAAAACTGATAAATGCCTTTTGTAGGATATCCTAGGGAACCAAAGGATATTACTTCTATCACCCACAAAGAACAAAGTATTTGTTGCTCTACAAGCATTTTTCCTTGAGAAGGATTTTATAAATGCAGTGGTAAGTGGGGAGGAAAGTAGAACTCGATGAAGATCGTAGTGATACTGTTCCCTGCAATGAATCAACGACGGAACAAAAACAGACCGTCCAGGATGAGTCTGTACCACAAACTTCACATACACAAGGACCGCGTAGGTCGGAGAGAGTCAGAACAGTACCTGAGAGGTATGGGTTCCTGATCTCACCTCATGTAGATATTAATCTGATTGAGGATAATGAGCCGGCTACGTATGAGGAAGCGATACGAAATATCGATTCCGCTTTAATGGCAAGAAGCCATGAAGTCCGAGATGGATTCCATGTACGCGCCAACCAAGTTTGGACACTGTTGATGCACCAGAAGGCGTAAAGCCTCTTGGATGCAGATGGATCTTCAAGAAGAAGACCTACAATGATGGCAACGTACTACAACGTACAAGCTAGGCTTGTAGCGAAGGGGTATCGTCAACAATACGGTATTGATTATGACGAGACCTTCTCACCCGTTGCCATGATTAAATCCATTCGGATAATGCTTGCAATAGCTGCATATTTCGACTTCGAGATATGGCAGATGGACGTTAAAACCTCTTTCCTTAACGGAAACCTTTTGGAGGATGTTTATATGCAACAGCCTGACAGTTTTATCGTGCCAAGACTTGCAAACAAGTTTGTAAGTTAAATCGATCCATTTATGGATTGAGGCAAGCATCACGGTCATGGAATCAACGTTTTGATGAGATCATAAAAGAATATGATTTCGTGCAAAACGCAGATGACCCTTGTGTATACAAGAAGGTTAGTGGGAGAGCACTGCTTCTTTATATCGTCCTTTATATGTCGACACGTATTGCTGATAGGCAATGACATTCCCATGCTAACGTCGGTGAAGCTTGGCTTTCATTAAAATTCTCCATGAAGATCTGGGAGAAGCAGCCTTTATTCTTGGAATAAAGATCTACCAACCGGATAGATCTAGAAAAGCTGCTTGGACTCTCCCATAGTACATACATTGATAAAGTGTTGAAGCGATTCAACATGGAACAATCCAAGAGTGGATTGGTTCCAATGATACGTGTACCCCCTCCTCTCTGTCTAAGGACATGTGTCCTAAGACTCAGGAGAGAGAGACAACATGAGTCGGATACCGTTCGCCTCGGCAGTCGGATCGATCATGTATGCCATGATATCTACACGACGACTGATGTCTCATATGCTTTGAGCATGTGTAGTCGCTATCAGGCCGATCCAGGTGAAGGTCACTGGATAGCAGTTAAGAATATCCTTAATATCTTAAACGAACTAAGGATGCTTTCTTAATTTATGGAGGTGGAGAACTTGCGGTATCTGGGTATACCGATGCAAGTTTCCAAACCGACAAGGATGACTACAGTCACAATCTGGGTACATTTTTTTTTGAATAACGGAGCAGTGAGCTGGAAATCTTCCAAGCAAGATACTGTTGCCGATTCAACAAGAAGCGGAGTACATCGCTGCATCTGAAGCAGCAAAGGAGGCAGTTTGGATCCGAAAGTTCCTAATCGGATTAGGAGTAGTTCCGTTAGCAGCAGAGCCCGTTCCATTGTATTGTGACAATAACGGGGCTATAGCGCACAGGCTAAGGAACCAAGGTCTCATCAACGGTCCAAGCATGTTCTTCGACGTTACCATCTGATTCGGGAGATTATACATCGTGGCGATGTAAAAGTCGAGAAGGTCACATCAGATGATCATTGCAGACCGCTGACGAAGGCTTTCATTCAGCAATTTTTTGAACGACACATACATAGTTCGGGTATTAGATGCTTGAGTGACTGGCTATAGGCAAGTGGGAGATTGTTAGACATTATGTCCCATAGCGTCACTGTTTGTAAATGATATTGTATTATTGTACAAAATTAACTATGTGATAATGAAATTGCCTTTTGCCGTTTTGTAATTTTATTTACTTTGATATATAAATGGCGAAAGTCCATATGATTAGTACTGGATTGAGATGATATGAGACAGTATCAATCCATAAAGGTTTAATCATTAAATATCCCTAGCCGTAGTATTATCGAGACTAGGACATCGATAATGCGGAATAGGCTAGTATTGCGCTTGTGCACGTTGTGAGGGCACAACGGCATAGTTCTCATATATTTAAGTATTGGATACTTATGCAAGTGCGATAGGAGGTTGTGTTTTAACGATGGTACGGAAAACAGCTTCGCTCTGGATAGACCCCGCGGAATCCCATTGGTAGTATGTCTATGTGTCTATGGGAGGCCGCATCAGGGTAGGTGTATATGGTCTTAACCTGAGACTTACATCGCTAGTACTTGCGACAATCGGTAAACTTTGGTTTTGGTGGTTGGGGACCTTAACCGGTTCTGTGTACACCCTCTTCTGGGTTTATCGAGAAGCGTAGTGTACTGGATGTGATGTCAAGATGGAAGTATCGCTTCAGACATATGGAGGTGATGATCACGCAGGGCACATAACTAGTACTCTATAAAAGGTTGCAACCCGTCGGGACAATATGACCAGGTCAGGATTGTCCGATTTAAGAGACTAGTTGCTTGACGTCCGATATATGTTTTCGTACGGGGCAGACACATCTCCAGCCCTAGGCCTAGCATGTGATCATCTGATACTGGATCGATGTACGCAATACTACGGTATACTACGCTTGATATAGATCTTATATTCCTATAAGAATATTTCTGGAGAATTGGGTAGGCATGGCGTTTTGCTAGAAGCCAACCTTGTCTTGTGAATCGGTAAAGACGTAGTACGAGGTACGTACGTGTTCGGATTATCCGACGACCGTATTTAACTGCCAAAATATCCGGAGGTCTCTTGGGTCGCTTCCCGAAGAAGATTCACCTATGATATTTGATTCGAATTTAATTATCTTGGATTAATTACGGAGAAACTTTATCTTGGATAAAGTGCCTTATTTAGAGAGAGAGAACGATTAATTTGGAATTAATCAGTAAGATTATTATATTCGATATAATATTGAAATTCGATTTCGACGCGAAATTAAAATTAGATTTTATTCGGGCATACGAGTTAATTTAGAAATAATTCGTTAGCGACGTAAATAATAATTTCGCTAGGCGCGGTTATTTATTTAAATTCGATTGAATTAACGTCGCGACGTAAGTTCGGTATTTCGGAAATATCGAACCCGAACGCGTGAGTGGACGTGGGCCCACTTTCATTTGGAAACGTGTGGGGCCCACATGACACTTGTCATTATATGCATTATTTTATTGATAACGCATTGCATGTTAATAGTGTACAAAACTCTCTAAGGCATTGCATGGTGATAGTGTGCATTACACTCAAAGGTTTTGGCATGGAGTTTGAGTGTTTGACACTCTAAGCCATTGCATGGTTTATGTCATAGATTTATTATTAATTTAATAAATTATGACATAAATATAAATTGATTTTTGGTAAAACAAAAATCAATTAAGACTTTACACAAAATCTCTCTTCTCTCTCTCAAATTGCCGTGAACTCCATTGACAAGGGCAAGGAAGATTTGATCTTCTATTCTCCATTTTTTGCTAGCACAAGCAAGGGATCAAAAGAGGTGATAGGGAAACCATCAAAGAGCTTGGAATACAAAAGCTTGGAGCTTCAAGTCTTCTTCCTCCTCTTGGCCGAATCTTCATAACTTGGAGCTTCTACCATTTGATCATCTTCTTCATCACAAGATATTGTAAGTATGATTCCGCCATACTTCATGTTTATATATATTCTTTATAGTATTTCACATGCTTAATCTTTGTTTGGGACATATTATAGAAACCAACAATACACAGTACTATTCAGAAATCCAATGCAATGCAAAGTTCTACTGACAAACTTAAAACATGTCAATTGCATGTGGAGCCTGAATATAAAGCGTCTTTTGCACTAAAAAAGCCAATTCTTGCACTACAAGCAACTGAAGAGAAAAAGTTCCACCAGCTCAACGACTTGGAGGAATTTCACAATCAGCCTTTTGAGGATGCCAAATTGTACAAAGAAAATGGCAAGAAGAGACATGGTGAGAAGTTAGTGTGGCATACAACTAGAACCATGGCAGAAGGTACTGTTAATCAAATCAAGAGTGAAATTCTTCCCATGGAAGCCAAAATCACGGTGGTCAGGTCCATTTGTGATCACAAAAGTTTTACCAGATAGAGCTGTTGAGATACATGATCCTGACTCCAAAAAAAATTTCAAGGTTAAAAACAAGCGTGTTAAGCATTACTGGGGAGAATCATTTGAGCGACAAAAGGAAAGTGTCACACTTTCAGATCTAGCCTAACGTTCTAGAAGTCACGTCTAGCTGTCGACGTTAACTTAGCGCTAGCAGGGAGACAACCCATGCAATTTGTGTATATATTGTGATTTAGTGTGTTTTATTTTTATTTGTTTTATTTTAACAGATTAAGATATTTCAGGATGGAAGAAGTTCTCGGCAAAACTTCACAAGCAATTTCTTTATCTCCCTCAAAACTCTCTGATGAAAGTCTACAAAGCTCGCTTAGAACGAATGAGATTACTAACGATCCATGGTGTTCCTAATGATATTCGTTGGGTAATTGAATCACGGGTCCGATTGGCAAGTGAGTCTTCTGAATCTTTTATTTCACATCTGTCTGGTTTTGGAAGAAGCACCTATGCAAAGAAACATAGAGCTAAGCAAATGGGTGTTTGTTACAAATGTGCACGCTGGAATTGCAATACTCGTTGTCGTTCTTTAGGAATGGTGTTTGATAACCGCGAAGATAAGATTAATTCATTAGGGATGGCTTGAGTAAGGAGTCTTTGGATGATATATCTAAAACTCTTGAGATGCATCCCAGTGGATATGTGTATCACACGAAATTCGTGTGTTATATATGCACAATTTCAAAAAGAAAGACAACAGTTAAGTCTTGGGAATCTGACTCAAAAGACCATGTTTGCCAATTTATAAGAAAATTGGATGGGAAGCTTGTCCCTGACGCGTAGACGTCAATCAAGCCGCTACTTTTCTTGTACATATTATATCTCTATGTCTTTTCCTAATAATTGTGATTTGTTTTTGTTGTTTTCTTTTATTTTCCTCCGACATGATCCAGACCTTTTTGACTATCAGGATTTATTTTACTGCTTAACTAATAATTGTCATTTGGCAGGTACTTGTGCTATTATTTTACTCACCCTTTTCAGGTATTATAAATTCAACTCATCCTTACACTTTTGAAGACATCCAGAGTAAAACATGGAAGCCACTTCAAGAAGACGAGTTGAAAACATATGTGTGTTTTGCGGTACTAGTGTTGGTGTTAAGCCACAATACGTAGAAGCAGCACATGAATTGGGTCGAGTCTTAGCTGCAAGGAATATGCACTTAGTATATGGCGGAGGCAATCTTGGACTTATGGGGATCGTTTCAAAGGCTGTAGTGGAGAGAGGCAGTCACGTTTTGGGAATCATCCCAAAACCCTTGGCGATGCAAATCTTATTGGACCATCAAACGAAGAGGAACTGATCGTGCCAGGTATGTCTGAACGATTGGTATAAATGATTAACCGTGCTGATGCTATTTTTCTTTGCCAGGTGGCTTACGCACATTAGAGGAAATTTTTATAGTGCTATCTTGGGCGAACCTGAACATACACCAGAAACCAATTGGGCTGTTTAACGTTGATGGATTTTATGATTTTCTTTGTGTGTTTCTTGATGATGCCCGGGGAAATGGGTTTGTGTCAAAACCTTTAAAAGAACTCCTCTTCACTGCCAGAACTACTCCGGATCTAATAGACAAACTCTTAGCCTATAAACCACAAATTGACCATATCATTTCAAAGATAAATTGGTCCGAGAACGAAAGTGGTAAGAGGCGTCGGATTAATTTGGATCTTAACCTTTAATTTCCTAGAATTTCAGCTAACTAGATATTATATTCTAAACTCTTCTTCTCTACTGTTTAAGACATGGGGACAATGTCTCATTTAGGTTTGGGGGAGGGAATTAGTTGATCAGTACCTTGTTTTAGTTTGTGTGTGTTTTTTATTTTTAGTCCAACATTTTTCAAAAATACAAAAAAAAATTGAAATTTTTTCAAAAATTACAAAAATATTTTGCGTTTTTTGTGTTTTTATTTGGACTAAAAGGTGAAATAGGTAAGAGATAGCTGTGTAAGGAATTTTCCACTCCTGAGACGTATCTCAAACCATTTTGAAACAAGTTAATTTTTTTTTATTTCATTTTAAATTATTTAATTTGTGAATTCTCCATAACACTGACTAAAATGGATCTTCATATGCTAAGTTAGCAGATATTATCAACATGCATTGTAACATACGGACTTGAGCTAAAATTGAAAAGTTTGTAATATTCAGTGCTCTAGTTTAATTGGAGGAAACATCTCAAAAAGCAATGGAGTAAAAAAAAATTGAGATCCGAGTTATTAAGTCTGTAAGGGTGTTTTAACACCTAGTGCCCTAAAGCCAATAGGTTTGGGAGTCACTGACCCAAAGCTCGCTACAAGGATCAAGGATGTTGCAAATATATATATATATATATGAAGTCTGAGTAATTAAGTCCGTAGGGGTGTCTTAACACCTGGTGCCCTAAAGCCAACTGGTTTGAGAGCCACCGACCCAAAGCTCGCTACATAGATGGAAGATATTGTATATAAATAAAAAAAATCAAAAATCAAAGAAAAAATTAGAAAAATTATTCCATTGCTACAAAAGGTGTGAATTCTGATAAAAATTTAGGACAAAAATATTACTCTCTTGTCAACTGCACTTGTGACTGTTGTGGGAAAAAATGAGTTGTTTAATATTTTTTCGGCTGTGTATATGGAGAATGGTAAATATAATAGAAGAATATACTTATTCGTAATTTAGAAGGAAAGAAAACAACTAGTTAATTGGAGTAGAAGTTTCATATGATTAGTCACTAACTTCTTTATTCTATTTTCGCTTGTCTTTTTGCTTTTGTGTGCATTAGTTTCACTACATTTTTACTTTTGTAAAATGTTTGTGGGTATCATTGTTGTAAACCCTCACGAGACTACAACTCGACCACTAGGGACACCTAGGGGTTTAAAGGCTTGTTGCATATGCTAAATGCAACCGTGATCCCTATGAAAGTGGCTTAGTTTAATTTTTATTGTTTCTTGTATTTTATTTTATTATTTTGCTCGAGGACTAGCAAAATATTAGGTTTGGGGGTGTGATGAGCGGAAAATATATCAATATTTATCGCCCATTTTACTTTGATGAACCTTTTTATATGTTTTAGTTTATTTTACAGATAAAATAATATTGGGATACAATGAAATCATTTATGACGAAATGTGGGTCAAATAAGAGCAAAAATTGGACTTGAAATATTAATTTTGGAGATTGGAAACTTGAAATGGCGTTTTAACGAAGTGCAGTTTTGGAAATTCCAATTTTGCGCATCTGTCGTATTTTAGGTATAACGTTTTAACTCCGATATCGGATTGAGCTGATTCAAGTTCCAGATTAAATAAGACTCAAATATCTACAGATTTTAAAGACAAAATAATTTCAAATTCGGAAGATTTCATGCCCGAAATTGATGAACCATCCAGAAGTGTATTGTGTGTAATTATTAAAGTCATTTTCAATCATTTTCAAAGAAAAAAAATAAATTAATAAATAAATAATAACAATTATCAAATCACCACCAAACATGATAAGTAATTAGTGGAGAAATTACTAATGGATTTGGTGGAGCAATTAGTGTAGCAATTAATAATGGATTTGGTGGATGATTTGATGGAGGTAAAATTATGCCTATAAATACCAAGCCATTTCATTTGTAAAATTCATACTTTCTTCTAAAGAATTCCTTAATAATACTAAGAAGATTGTATCTTGTTTGTTTATTTACAGCTTTCAGTAATTAATTTCCGCTTTCGCAGTTTCTTTTCTTTACTTTTCAGTTTTTACTTTCCGCAATTTACTTTTACGCATAGTACTTTTCTTTCTTTAATTTTTAGTTTTTAATTTTCAGTAATGAGGAGGTAACTCCCCTTTTGCTGTGGTAAAAGGTAAAACTTTTATTACTAATATTTAGATTAATCTCCCTTAATTATAATATATAAACTAGTTAAAACCTGACTTAACAAGGATACCGCCATATTGGTCGGTTGGTAATTATTTAAATGTGTTTTAACCTGACTAAACTGGATACCGCCTGATTGGTCGGTTGGTAATTAATTATTAATTTGACTTAATCTGGATACCGCCTATATGGCTGGTTGGTAATTATCATGCAAAGTTAAAATATTATATTAAGGGGGATATCTAAAATAGAAGTAATAAAAGTGGATCATTTTACCTCAGCATTTTCTTTTATTGTACTTTTACTTTATTTACTTTTGAGCAATTTACTTTCAGCATTTATTTTCACCAATTTACTTTCACCATTTTCTTTCAGCATTTACTTTTTAGTAATTTACTTTCAGAATTTACTTTTCAGCATTTAATTTTCAGTATTTAATTTCATCATTTACTTTCCGTCATTTACTTTTCAGAAATTTACTTTTCAGCATTTACTTTATGTCTTTTATTTTATTTAAGTTGTTACTAGCCCTAGTTATGTGTCGTAACTAAGTTATTTATCTGGGGTTGTGATGAATTCTAATATAACCGATTTATAAAGGGGTTATTTTATAGTTTGAGTAATTTAAAGGTTTACTTAGTAAGTCTTAAGCTTAATGATTCTTGTTGTCTGATCACCAATAAGATTGTTGTGGTAAATCTAAATAAACTTGACAAAAGAATTTTAGGTTTCAGCCTTAGACATAATAGCCCACGATCTTCCTTGAGGATAGATAACCCTTTAATAGATTTCCTTACAGGATAGACATATACTTGTCGGGTGGGGGTAGCCATAATTGGAACTTAAACTTAATGAATCCAGATAATTTGGTTGACATAGACATATGGTTCAATTCGGTTAAACTGGGTATTTGCGTCTGACCATCGACATAGGCTTTTGCATAATTTAGTGTTCCAGGTTAGTAAACTGATTTATTAAACAAACATGATATAATCACTTCATCTTTTAAAAGATATTAGAAAGATTCACAACCCTAGATAGTTTCCTAATATTTAATTTTCTTAAACCTACTTTTGTGCAATTTTATTTACTTGTTTTTAAATTTAAAATCATGACCATTTCAAATCAATCAATCAACCTGTTAGATACTAGTAATCATTTGACCTCATAAAATTAATAGCTTATTATGTTTAGTCCTCGTGGGATCGATACTTTTTATACTACTTGAACGATACGTGTGCTTGCGTTATACGTGTGTGTTTACGTCGGTCAGGTGGTATTTTTTAATTCTCTATGTTGACGATATCCTTATCATTTTGAATGATATCGGGATGAGGCATGGCGTCAAAGCTTACCTCTGTAAAAAATTTCTCCATGAAAGACTTGAGTGAAGCTTCTTATGTCTTAGGCATAAAACTATATATTGGGTTATCCCAATTAACTTACATAAATAAGATCTTAGATTGATATAATTTTGGTAACTGTAATACAACAAACATACCGTTCAGACATGGCTTACATCTTTCAAAGAAGATGTGTCCATAAAGAGAATATTAGAAGATTAGAATGTCTAATCAGTCTTATGCTTCTTATTTGGTTTGCATCATATATGCCATGTTATGTACCAGGGCTGATATCAGCTTCGAAGTTAGTGTGACCAGCAGGTATCAGTCCAATCCAAGAAATGACCATTTGATGGCCATTAAACATATCTTCAAGTATCTTAAAGGTATTAAAGATAAGTTTATTATATAGGGAGGAAACGTGTTAGACAGTAATGTCCCATAGCGTCACTATTTTGTAAATGATATTGTATTATTGTACAAAATTAACTATGTAGTAATGAATTACCTTTTACATTAACCGTTTTGTAATTTATTTACTTAGAAATATAAATGGTAAAAGTCCCTATGATTAGTTCCGGATTGAGATGATATGAGACAGTATCAATCCATAAAGGTTTAATCATTAAATATCCCTAGTCGTAGTATTATCGAGACTGGACATCGATAATGCGGTATAGACTAGTACTGCACTTGTGCATGTTGTGAGGGCACAACGGCATAGTTCTCATATATTAAGTATAGGATACTATGCAAGTGGCGGTAGGAGGTTTGTGTTTTACCGATGGTACGGAAAAACAGCTTCGCTCTGGATAGACCCCGCGGAGTCCCATTGGTAGTATGTCTGCGTGTCTATGGGAGTCCGCTTCAGGGTAGGTGCATATGATCTTAACCTGAGACTTGCATCGCGAGTACTTACGACGATCGGTAAAACTTTAGTTTTGATGGTCCAGGGCTTTAAACGGTTCTGTGTACATCTCGTCGGGTTTATCGAGATCGTAGTGTATGGATTGATGTGATCGTCAAGTGGAGATGGAAGTATCTCACTCATCGGACATATGGAGATGATGATCGCGAGGGATTCAGAACTAGTACTCTATAATGGTTGCAACATCGGGATAATATGACTAGGTCAGGATTATCCGATTCAAAGAGACTGGTTGCTTGACATCCGATATGTGTTTCGGACGGGGCAGACACTTATCCAGCCCCAGCCCTAGCATGTGATCATCCGATACTGGTTCGATATACACTATACTACGGTATACTACGCCTGTTATAGATCTAATATTCCAGTAAGAATATTTCTAGAGAATTGGGTAGGCATGGCGTTTTGCCTAGAGGCTAAATTGTCTTGTAAATCGGTAAAAACGTAGTACTTGGTACGTACGTGTTCGGATAGTTCGACAACCGGATTTACTGCCAAAATATCTAGAGGTCTCTTGGGTCGCTTCCCGAAGATTCACCGATGACGTATGATTCAAACTCGATTAATCTTGGATTAATTACGGAGAGACTTTATCTTGGATAAAGTACTGTATAAAGAGAGAGAACGATTAATTTAGAATTAATCGTAAAATTATTACATTCGATATAATAAAACGGAATTCGATTTCGACGCGAAATTAAAATTAGATTTTAATTCGGGCAAACGAATTAATTTAGAATTAATTCGTTAGCGACGTAAATAATAAATTCGCTAGGCGCAATTATTTATTTAATTCGATTTAATTAACGTCGCGACGTAAGCTCGATATTTCGGAAATATCGAACCCGAACGCGTGAGTGCACGTGGGCCCACTTTCATTTGGAATGTGTGGGGCCAACAAGACACTTGTCATTATTTGTATTTTTTTAATCAAGATACAATGCATGAAGATAGTGTACAAAGCACTCAAAGATAATGCATGGAAATTGAGTGTTAGACACTCTAAGTGCTTGCATGGTTTGTGTTATATTTATATTATTATTTTAAATATAATGACATAAATATAAATTGATTTTTGAGACAAAAATCATATCTTCTTCTTCTCCCCCTCTCTCATTACCGAAACTATCACAGTTTTGGCTCTCCAATTTCAGGTTTTGTAGCAAAAGGCTTGAAGAATTTGTGTTTGTTGGAACATAAAACACATCTTTGGCTAGCACCAACAAGGGATCATACAAGGTGATATGGGAAACTCATCTTAGAGCTTGGAAGGATCAACAAAGCTTGGAGCTTCTCCTTACTGTCTTGCCGAAATCTCACTGCACAAAGAGCATTTTTGCTTCATCCATTGCATCCACATTTGGCTTTTGTGAGTATTGTTTCCGCCCTTACTTCAATCTTGTTCATTCTTATATATATTT
>SKCR01027038.1:0-19168 GCA_019454045.1 Zanthoxylum bungeanum | reverse complement strand
AAACTCCAACACCTGCCTTCGCAGCGACAACGAGAAACGGCCAGGACCGGATATTTAGGAGTCACTTTTGAGTGATTGACAAATGAGTTGTCTACCTGATGAATATACGTAGGCGAGACTGTGCCTCTGCTGTGAGCTGAAATATATTCACGGGATCCACCTTTCACTATTTATATTTAATTTAATTATTAAATATTTGTATTCTGTTTTGGATTACAGTATTGCATGATTTAGTGGGAGGGGCATATTAGATTAAAAATCCATGATCTAGTTTTTATGCTTTTGATATTATATGAAACTGCTTAATTTCTGCTAACCGTTTTTCGTGATCTATATGATAGATTTGCGATGGCGGGTCAATCCACAATCCAGTTTGCGCGTATGTTAGATGCGAACAAACTAAAAGGCGCTGAGAACTTTACAGACTGGAATTGGATTTGAGGATTGTCCTCGATTCCGAAAAGTTGGGTTATGTTCATGAGGGTCCTTTACCCCTTGCAGTGGGTGAGGATGCTTCAGAGGAGGAACGCCAAGTTTTTGAAGCTTGGAAGAATGATGATTTAAGAGTTAAATCATACATCCTTAGTTCGCTCTCTCCGAAACTCAAGCAACAATACTATGGAACATCAGATTCCTATAGTATGATAACGCGATTAAGACAATCGTTCGAGAACCAGGAACAGGTTATTGTTCACAAGGTCGCCATGGAACTGTTCCATGCGCGTCTGGATGAGGGGCAAAGTGTTAGCCCACATGTTCTTCAAATGATCGATTTGATCGATCAATTGAGGCAACATAATCTCATCCTCAATGACATTCTCGGTAGGAGTGTCATTCTTGGTTCTCTGCCAGCTTCATTCCGCCAGTTTTGATGTACTTCAACATGCACGGGACAGTCTGCACCTACCATGAGCTACATAGGATGTTGCTCACGGCAGAAGAGGATCTGAAGAAGGGAGTACCGACTCGCCCACCTAGATCTACTTCTCTATCTACTTTTTCCCAAGGAATGTCCAAGGGAAAGAAGAAGAAGGGAAGAAGAAGAAGACCTTCGGTCCTCCACAGCAGGCGAAGATAGCCAAGCCCAAAAGGGCTTCTGAAGACAAATGCCACCACTACGGCAAAGTTGGGCACTGGAAAAGGAACTGTCCTGATTACATTGCCCAAGTGAGGAGAGACAGAGCTTCTACATCAGGTACTTTTATTTTTCCAGTTATTGATTTATCTTTGGCTTGTGAAGCCGTTACATCCAGCTGGATTTTAGATTCTGCTTGTCCCATTCACATTTGCAATTCGTTGCAGGTGCTGAAGGAAAGTAGGAGGCTGAAGCCAGGAGAGATGCAGTTGCGGTTCGGGAGTGGAGACTCTTTGGATGCAGTTGCAGTGGGAGTATGCGAGATCTCATTGCCGAATGGGACACTTTTGTTATATGACTGTCATTTTGTACCAGGATGTGTCGCTAATATTATATCACTTTTTGTATTAGATACATAAGGCTATTGTATTAATATTAAGAATAGTTCTTTGTATTTATATGATAAAATAATATTCAGATCCTTAGTTGTCCAAACCAGCATGGTCATTACACATTGCAAACTTCAAAAGATATATTAAATACTGGAGTTAATAAACGTAGTTTACCTGTAATTAATAATACTGAACTTTGGCATATGAGACTTGGTCACATTGGCGTTTTAAACGCCTTACCCAATTGGTTAGGAATGGTTTGATATCAGATCTTACCATTGAGTCCTATCCAACTTGTGAATCCTGTATTCAGGGTAAGATGACCAAAGCCCTATTTTCTGGTGTTGGACACCGCGCCACAAACTTATTGGAACTCGTACATTCTGATGTATGTGGTCCACTAAGTCAAACTGCTCACAGTGGTTATTCGTACTTCGTTACCTTTACCGATGATTTGTCACGGTACGGTTATGTGTATTTGATGCGACATAAATCGGAAACCTTTGAAAAGTTCAAAGAGTTCCGAAATGAAGTAGAAAAACAAACTGGTAAATATATTAAATGCCTTCGATCAGATCGAGGCGGCGAATATATGAGTGGTGAGTTCATGGATTATATGAAGGAGAATGGGATTCTCGCTCAATATACTCCTTCAGGTACACCACAGCACAACGGTGTATCTGAAATGAGAAATCGGACTTTATTGGATATGGTCCGATCGATGTTGAGTTTCACAGATTTGCCCTATTACTTATGGGGTTACTGTCTCTTAACAGCCGCACATCTTTTGAATAAGATTCCTTCAAAGGCTGTTCCTACGACACCGTATCAGATATGGTTCGGTAGGAGACCGAATCTTAATTATATTAAGGTTTGGGGTTGTCCTGCCTATGTCAGGGTAACTCAGCAAAGTAAGCTTTCGCCTCGAGGGCAAAATTTTAGGTTTGTTGGATATCCCTCGAACACGAGGGGATATCTATTCTATGATACCGAGCATCGAAATGTGTTTGTAGCTCGCTTCGCAAAATTTCTAGAAGTAGAATTTTTGTCAGAAGGAGGTGATCATAGACAGGTTGAGCTTGATGAAGTCCAACCTGAAAACAACGAACCAACGGAGGAACCTGAAGTTCAAGTAGATGAAGGACCTTCAACACACACTCTCCGTAGGTCGGAAAGGGTATCTAGACCTCCTGAACGCTTGTATTTGATACAAGAAAAGAGTCTGGATGTTCTCTCAGTTGAAGAGACCGATCATTTCACCTATAGAGAATCGATGTTGGACATCGACTCCGTGAAATGGCAAAGTGCCATGAAATCCGAGATAGATTCAATGCATGAAAATCAAGTTTGGGACTTGATTCCGCTTCCCGAAGGAATTGTTCCTATCGGTTGTAAATGGTTTACAAGAGGAAGCGCGGGCCTGACGGTAAGGTTGAAACTTACAAGGCCCGACTGGTAGCAAAAGGTTACACGCAGCGACCTGGCGTCGACTACGATGAAACTTTTTCGCCGGTAGCAATGCTTAAGTCTATCCGGATTTTGCTTTCTATAGCTGCGTATCATGACTACGAGATTTGGCAAATGGATGTCAAAACGGCTTTTCTAAATGGGTTTCTTGATGAAGAAATCTATATGGAACAGCCGGAAGGTTTCACATCCAGCCAAACCTCGGGTATGGTTTGTAAGCTTAAGAAGTCCATTTATAGACTTAAACAAGCTTCACGAAGTTGGAATCTTCGATTCGACGAGATTATCAGATCGTCTGGTTTTCTTAAGAATTCGGAAGAATCCTGGGTGTATCAGAAGGCCAGTGGGAGCATGGTCGTATTTTTAGTCCTATATGTTGATGACATCCTAATCATTGGGAATGATTTAGGTATGTTACAAAGCGTTAAATCATATCTCTGTAAGAATTTCTCCATGAAGGACCTGGGAGAAGCTTCCTATGTTTTAGGGATAAAACTCTATCGAGATAGACAAAGGAGGCTGATTGGGTTATCCCAATCAACGTACGTAGATAAGATCTTGGAACGGTATAGCTTTGGTAACTGTAAGACAGCAAACATACCGTTCAGACATGGGATTCATCTTTCCAAGAAGATGTGTCCACAAACAGAAGATGAGAAGGTTAGAATGTCTAACCAACCTTATGCTTCGTGTTTGGGTAGCATAATGCATGCCATGTTATGTACTAGGCCTGATATCAGTTTCGCTGTTAGCGTAACCAGTCGATATCAGTCCAATCCAGGTAATGACCATTGGATGGCCATTAAACATATCCTAAAGTATCTTAAAGGTACTAAGGATAAGTTGATTATTTATGGAGGAAACGAACTGCAGGTTAACGGGTATACAGACTCCGATTTTCAATCGGATCCCGATGATAGAAAGTCTACATCTGGATTTGTCTTTACCCTTAACGGAGGTGCAGTATGTTGGAAGAGTTCCAAACAGGGATCTACAGCTGATTCCACCACTGAGACGGAATATATTGCAGCTTCTGAAGCCGCAAAAGAGGCTGTGTGGATAAAGAATTTTATCACAGAATGGGAGTTGTCCCAAGTATCGAGAATGCGATTCCGTTATACTGTGATAATACTGGAGCCATTGCGCAAGCAAAGGCACCGAGGGTGCATCAGAAGTCGAAGCATGTGGAACGCAAGTACCACATCATTCGAGAGATTGTGTCGCGAGGGGACATTGTCGTGTGCAAGGTACCGAGTGAAGATAACGTAGCAGACCCGCTGACGAAGGCCATACCTCCGAAGTTATTTGATAAACACGTGGAGTCGATGGGTATTAGATACAATCGATATTGGTACTAGAACAAGTGGGAGATTTTGTAGGGGTTGGTGCTCAGAGCGCCAATTCCCGGTTGTATTTTGTTAAATAATTCTGTAAAACATTATTATTAGTAATAATATATGCAGTTTCTATAATATAATCTATTCTTTTATATGGTAAAGACGTAATGACCTTAGAATGATTAGTCATGGTACAGTTGCAAAAGCGTCGCAACGGACATTGAGTCGTATCATGACGTTGTCATTCTCAGACAGTTCCTGGTCAAGGTTTACACTACTTGGTCAGTATAGTAAACCCGTTGAGACCGGTACATGTCGTATACTGGAATATATGATTCCAATGGTTTCTCAATGAACCATAAGTCTTGGAGACTAGTATAGACGTGTGGGTGTTTATAGCGGATAAACACTGAACGACTCACCGAAGATTCTTAATGGATGGTACACCAGCGTCAATAAGAATCTTCTTGGGTTGAGTAGCACTTGTGATTCTTAGACTTGAGATGCCATTGTGGGCACATGAGACATCTTCTACACTTTGATGGCAGTCACGTCACCGATCTATTAAGATCAGACCTCCGCCTGTTCGTTGGGTGTAGATAGATCCTCAGGGTGTCCTATGTGTATCAAGATAGGATCCGTCAGTTCTGTGTACCAGAGCATAGGTAGTCCATATGATTAGCAATCAGATAAAACCATGGGCCCGTGGTAAGTTTAGAAGCTAGTTCTAAACATTCTTTTTGAGATTGCTAATAGAATAGTCGACTGGATAATCCCGATAGAGATTTGACGTTTACATCTATATCTCTGGGATTTATCCGGATACCTGTGACGGAGGAATTATACATTTGCGATGACCTCGACCTGTATGGTTCAGCGAGATTATCCGTGATCGTCATAATCTACGGGTGGATAGATTATGGACACGAAATTAGATTTTGTGACGGATATGCCTGAACCTAGAGAGTCTCAATAATGAAACATACTCGTTGAGCACTAGAGCAACATAAATAAATAATATTGATTATTTATAAAGTCGTTTAATGGTTAAACGCAAGATACATGCTAAAGACACTAGATAGTCATTTACTTAATTATTGTGTATTTACATTTAATACTTGATTAATTTAATATACACATTAATTAATAGTCAAAATGAGTTATTTGACTTATTTCCTAAATGAATATATGTTTTTAATATTTAATGTAAATATTATACATATATTTAATATATTTGTATTTGATTAATTAATTAATTATTTAATTGTTAAATGATTAAATTAATTAAAATATAAATATCTTATGTTAGGATATTTAAAGTAAATGACATTAGTTGCATTTGTTGACCAAAATAAATATCTAATAAAGTAGTTTATAAGATATTTGTGCAAGTTGACCAAATGAAACTTGAAATGAAATTGAATAATTTCCTTGTTTTTGTCTTAGCCAATTTCGGCCAAAGGCTAAATGAAACAAGTATAAATTGATTTTCATTTCATGATACACTTAACCTAATACACTTTATCAAAAACAAAATTCCATTGAAGAAAGACAAAGAAAGAAAGTGAAGGAGAAAAGAAAAAACCTAAAGAAAAGCTTGGATTTTGTAAGTTTCTTAAACTTACTATTAGAAAGGAATTTGTTCCTTAGGATCTAGGCTACCTCTCATGAGTTTCTTAAGTTATTCTTTTCTTTATTTCTTGTGTTTTTGATGATGGAAATTTGTTTGAAAGTGTTGAGCATGTATGGTGAAGAAATGATGTAACTATTGTAGTTATATGTAATCTTTTAAGGTTTATGAAACCATGTTGCTATTCTAGAGTTGTTGACCCACTCTTAAATGACCTAGATTTGATCTTGAGTTGTTTCATTGTGTTGAGACTTGAATTGGATGAAAGATTGATGATTGAAACATTTGATTTAATGTAATTAGCCTAATTTGTCCAATTTGTGGAAATTGAAAAATTAGGGTTTCTAACTAATTCCAAATTTTGGGGTTTTCATATATGTTGTGTATTTATGTGTGTATAAGATGCATGCAAAGTTTCATGTTGATTGGATTTCATTAAGATGAGTTTTGAAGCATGAAATGACCAAATGGTCAATGTTGCCACCAAATGGAGGCTCACGGCATTGTGAGAAATTTTTGGGGATTTTGTGGCTTTTGGTGTTTTGATGTTTTGAACATGCTAAGTTCATCTTAGAAATGATTTAGAATCATTCAAAATTGATTAGATCAATTTCGGACTAAAATGGACAAAATACCATATAAGGGTAATTTGGTAATTTCACTTGAATTTGATTCAATTGAAATTTTTATTTCATTATTTGATTATTGGAATATTAAATAAATATGTTTATTTAATTAATCCGAGAAAAAGTTTTGAAATCTGAAAATCGGATTTTCACCGCTTCCGCTGCGTTACCGGATTCACCCCCTAAATAACCCCTTCAATACGGGAGCGAAAGATTTTCTTCACTAACTCGTACCTCGCCATCCGCTTATTAGTGCGGTGAAGATCTTGCAATCTTGCCATCATATTATAAGGATCCAAGTCCCTATTCTGGCGGCGAAACTGTTGAGTCATTGAAGCAAGCATGATCGACTGAGCCGTGTCACAATCATCACTGTGAGTTTTCCATAACTCCAGCTCAAGTGGCTCAGTGGGCTTAGGCCCGAGAGGTTTTTATATCGTATACAGTATCCTCTCCGCCCCAAGGACTATCCTTAGGTTCATTTCCCAGTCGGCGAAGTTGGTGCCCTTGAACACATTATCACCCATGATTATGTCACGGACATTTCCTTTGTTTGCCATCTTAACTACGATAATCTAATTATCTAGTTAACGATATGTGGGTACAGTCAAACTGTTACATAAAAAAAATAACATTGTATTAGTCCAACTAATGTGTAAATATTGACGAAATAAGTTGTGTAAGTGCGTAAAGCTAAGTATCTGAACGATAATTGCAAATTCAATACTAGCCTCCCACTATTTTCTGCAAGTCTCTAAACCTCTGTTGAGTACTCGGGAAATCCAATTTCCTAGTGGGCTAGGATCCCGTTAAATAACACACAACCTTGACTTTGGCCAACAAATTGTATGATATTTAACTAGGTAGATCTCGAAGATCAATTGGATCCCATCCAATTCCTAGATCCGGTAGGTGGACATCTAAGTCTGAAACATATACATATGTCAATGCATCCAATACATTTTCCTAACCATTTCCTCTGAATCAACTAAGCCTTGGCTTTGGCACACACAAACCTAATGATTCCAGTTAAGCGGGGACGACCGACGAGGAAAGTTTCGTAATCAATGTCGATGGACAAGAAGTGATCTTGACTTTGGCCAACAAATCACAACTTGGACAGGACACCGATGTGGAACAAAACTCTCATGATTCAAACACATCCTCAATTGACAAAGGTCTTGACTTTGGCCAACAACCAATGCCAATTTCGGATCTTGAGAAAGAATCATTCAACGGAAGGAAAATCGCTTAATATTGTTTGAGGGATTTTTCGCGTAATTGGCAACCAATTAATTTATCTTTTAGGTCTCATCATCATACACCCTTAAGCATGCTTCTAAAACATCATAAAGCGCGTAAAGTAAAGTAATAGCGATATACGGATGGATATGAACAACAACTTATTCCTAGAACAAATCACTCCCTTTCCTCTCCCCGCTAGCACTATTCCATTAATAAATAATATAGCAAAACTCTTTTTGAATATTATTTATAATGTCAAAGAAACAATTTCTTCAACGAACTTTCGGCCAAAAGATTTCCGGAATATATTCTAAAATTTCTGGAAACATAATCCAACCATAGGACTGACGAATCCTCATATTAACACACACCGATCTTCGTGAGCATCGGTCTATACCTAACAGTCATCCAGAGGCCAGACCATGAAAGGTCTCTGACATGCATGGTATCAGGCATAGAGGATCACTCACAAGACCACCGTGGTGTCTCAAGTCAAAGGACCACAATAACTACTCAACTCGAAAAGATAACTATTGACAGTTTTATGGAATATCTATTAGTCATCTTTTATAAGTAATTCAATATTCATTCAACTAATGAATATCTGCATTTCTATACGAACTTACGCTAAGCTCACAGTCTGTTGAGACAAACCATATGTCCATTACATATATAGACAATGCACTAGTCTTACCAATATAATGACCGACCCATGTCAATATATCTAGACTAGAAATATTTATATTCGAGAGAATGCGTGATATTTCTCAACACCATTTGCAACTCTTGCAACTATATCACCATATGTAGTAACTCTCGGGTCTTTACTAAATTTATATAAGGTTCCGAGTGTAACTCGAAATCTCTAACTCTTAGAGTAATCTAACAATTAGATTTACATTATATAAATAAAGTAAGAGTTTTACCATATTAATAAATAAATAATCATGAAGAAATAGATATTATATATTGCATAAATATCAAATATCATACAAAAAGTGAATGGTGCTCGATCACCATTTCCAACACTCCCACTTGATCTAGTGCCATTCACGATGGTATCTAATACCCATAGACTCCACGTGTTTCTCAAACACCTTGGGAGTTAAGGCTTTAGTCAGTGGATCTGCTACATTTTCTTCAGTTCGTACTTTACAAACTATAATATCACCTCTAGCTAAAATTTCTCTAATTATGTTATACTTTCGTTCCACATGCTTAGATTTCTGATGAGCGCGAGGTTCCTTGGCTTGAGCTATCGCACCATTGTTGTCACAAAATAACGGAATAGGATCTACTATAGATGGAACTACTCCAAGCTCTGCAACAAACTTTTTGATCCAGACAGCTTCCTTTGCGGCTTCTGAAGCAGCAATGTATTCTGCCTCGGTGGTGGAATCAGCAGTCGAACCCTGTTTGGTGCTTTTCCAACTAATGGCACCTCCATTGAGAGAAAACACAAATCCAGATGTAGACTTTCTATCATCTGGATCAGATTGAAAATCTGAATCCGTGTAACCTCTCAATTGTAAGTCATTTTCTCCATAAATGAGAAACTTATCCTTTGTACCCTTAAGGTATTTAAGGGTATATGTTTCACAGCCATCCAATGGTCCTGACCCGGATCAGACTGATAACGGCTTGTAACACTTATAGCCATGCTGATATCAGGTCTAGTACATAACATGGCATACATTATGCTACCAACAGCGGAAGCATAAGGCTGGCTAAGCATTTTAGCCCTTTCATCATCTGTCTTAGGACACATTTTCTTAGACAGATGAATACCATGTTTGAAAGGCACATTGATTGTCTTACAGTCAACGAAGTTATACCTTTCTAAGATCAAATCAATGTACTTGGACTGAGAGAGTCCTATCAACCTCCTCGCTCTATCTCTATAAAGCTTTATACCTAGTATATAAGAGGCCTCTCCCAAATCCTTCATAGAGAAATTCTTACTGAGATAGGCTTTGACAGATTGTAACATACCTATATCATTTCCGATAATAAGTATATCATCAACATAAAGCACTAAGAAGACTACCATGCTCCCACTAACCTTTTTATAGACACAGGATTCCTCTCCATTCTTAATGAAACCAGACGATCTGATCACATCATCAAAACGAAGATTCTAACTACGGGAAGCTTGTTTAAGCCCATAAATAGACCTTTTAAGCTTACATACCAGATTAGGATCTTTGGCGAATGCGAATCCCTCAGGTTGTTCCATATGGATATCTTCCTCAAGATTTCCATTCAGAAAAGCCGTTTTCACATCCATCTGCCAAATTTCATAATCATAGTGTGCTGCAATAGCTAATAAAATCCTGATTGACTTAAGCATGGCTACAGGAGAAAAGGTTTCCTCATAATCAATACCTGATTTCTGAGTATATCCTTTTGCTACTAGTCGGGCCTTAAAGGTTTCAACCTTTCCATCGGGCCCCCGCTTCCTCTTGTAAACCCATTTACAACCGATAGGAACAATTCCGTCGGGAAGCGGAACCAAGTCCCAGACTTGATTATCATGCATTGAGGCAATCTCGGATTTCATAGCTTCCAGCCATTTCTCCGCATCGATGTCTAACATCGCCTCTCTGTAAGTTAAAGGATCTTTTTCTTCAATTAAGAAAACATCGAGCATATCATCAGATGACGTCCTGTACTTGACAGGGGGTCTCGATATCCTTTGTGACCTACGAGGTGGTTGTGTCAAAGGTATCTCATCTTCTTGAACTTCTGGTTCTATCGTCGATTCAATGTTACTTTGATTGACTTCATCTAAATCAATCATTCTATGATCTGCACTTTCTAACACAAATTGGTTTTCTAAGAAAGTTGCATTTCGAGCAACGAACACATTTCGGTTCTCGGGATCATAGAACTGATATCCCATGGAATTTTTAGGATATCCAATGAATCGATACTTGTACCCTCTAGGTGCAAGTTTATCCCGCTGTGCAACTCTTACATAGGCAGGACAACCCCAAATCTTAACATACTTAAGACTCGTTTTCTTTCCAGTCCATAACTCATACGGAGTAGTCGGAACGGCTTTCGATGGAACTTTGTTCAAAAGGTGAGCGGCAGTGTCTAGAGCATGGCCCCATAAGTATATTGGTAGATCAGTAAAACTCATCATCGATCGAACCATATCTAATAAAGTTCGATTCCTTCCTCTCTGAAACACCATTGTGTTGAGGAGTACCTGGAGGAGCATACTGAGCGAGAATCCCATTCTCTTTTAAATAACTCACGAACTCACTGCTCATGTACTCACCGCCCCGATCTGATCGAAGGCATTTCAAGAGTTTTTCCGGTTTGTTTTCTACTTCAAATCGGTATTCTTTGAACTTTTCGAAAGTTTCCGATTTGTGTTTCATAAGAAACACATAACCATATCGTGACAAATCATCGATAAAAGTTACAAGTATGAATTGAAAACCCACCCATGGCAGCATGATTTATAGGACCCATACATCGGAATGCACAAGTTCCAATAAATCATTAGCACGGTGTCCAACACCACTAAATGAGGATTTGGTCATTTTACCTTGAATACAATATTCGCAAACTGGTAAAGGTTCTATGGTTAGATCATCTATCACACCATCCTTAACTAGTTTGGTTAGGCGTTTTATGCCTATATGACCTAATCTCATATGCCAAAGTTCTGTGTTATTTATTTCTTCCGATCTTTCCTTTTAGATTTCTCTATATTAAAAACACCACGATTTTTGGTAAGAATGTAATGTCCATCAACCATGGGACATGAAACAAGCAAAACATTCACATTATCATATAAATTCAAAAGACCATCTTTAATATTTACATGAAATCCTTCGCTGTCAAGTACAGGAAGTGAGATGATTTGCCGTATCATAGTCGGCACAAAATAACAGTTTAATATTACAGTTCAGAGAGTTATTAATTAATTTCAGAGAGTTTCAAAAACAAAATTCCTACTGCTTCAAACTTGTAGAGAATCTCCATTCCCTACTCGCAGCTGGATCTCTCCCGGCTTCAATCTTCTAGTTTCCCTCAGATCCTGCAACGAATTGCAGATATGAGAAGGACAAGCAGTGTCTAACACCCAAGTCGAACTAGAATCAAAAGCAAGTGTAATGTCAATAATAGGAAAACAAATACCTGAGGGAGCTTTCTTCAAAGAGGCTAAATATTTCGGACAATTACGTTTCCAGTGTCCAAGCATGTTGCAGTAGAAACACTTTCCTTTTGCAACATCTGTCTTCACATTTGGCTTAGAAACCCCTGCGGAAGCAACCTTTGGACCTTTACCTTTAACTTTCTTCTTCTTTTTCTGTTTCTTCCCAGTCGGCTTTTGAGAAGCCTGGGAGGGTCCAGAAGAAGAACCACCAGTGACCATGAAAGCAGAACTATTCTTATTCATGTCTTCTTGAGCCGTCAGCAACATATTGTGCAACTCAGAATAGGTAGGAAGCATCTTATGCATGTTAAAGTTAACAATAAGGTCATTGAAAGACTTAGGAAGAGACGCGAGAATCACACTATTCCCGAGGCGGTTATCGATAGGAATCTCCATCCTTTCAAGCTCTTCGATACAGTCTATTAGCTTCATCACATGTGGGCTAACAGGTTTTCCCTCCGGGAGGAAAGTATGAAAAAGCTCGACAGCCACCCTATACATCTCTACCTGTGGTCGATCACTGAATAATTCCTTCATATGCATCAAGATGGATCCAGAATCAGGCATCGGCATATACTTCCTCTGTAGTTCCGGCACCATAGATCCCAAGATGTATGACCGGACTTTCCGATCATCATCCTTCCAACTTTTGAACGTCTCACGTTCCTCATCTAAAGCATCATCCGAAACCCTTGCGGGCATTGGACGATCTAGAACATATTCAAGTTGCTCCGCTTGGCAAAGAATTCGGAGATTCATGAGCCAAACATTATAGTTAACAGCACCCTGGAGCCTATGCGTATCAAGTATACGCGAAAGCGGGTTCGACACAGACATTCTATCTACACAAGGATAAAATAAAGCAGAAATTAATATTTAAATATCATGATAAAAAACACTAAATAGAATATGGATTTACTTTTTCTATAAAGTGCCCTTGCATTGTTTTACATATTCTTTATAATCTCTACAAACAAGAATACGGAAATTTAACTCTTAAATTTCACAAAGCAAAGTAGATCCTTCTTGATATTTACGCAAATCTCACGCTTTAGCAATATTGACCTTTGTAAATTCTAGAAGGTAGACAACTATTGTCAATTGCATCTCATACAACTCTTATATTCGGTCCTAAATCAAATCTCATCCTCACGCTTTAGCAATATTGGATAGTTCAATTTTTAGATCAACTTGTCTATTGCCGAAAGTAAGATACTAATATTAACCTCACGCTTTAGCAATATTGGATAATACTTTCTCTTAAATTCGACTCATCTCATGCTTAACCGGAATAGTACAAAACATTATAATCAAACCCTCACGCTTTAGCAATATTGGGAATAATCACAATGGTTTTACTAACACCGTATAGACAAGCCGGACCATGTCATATTTTCAACTAAAATAATGACACTTAATATCTAGCGTAGAGATTTTCCCAAAATCAAATGCACACAAATATATAAAATGTATGCATGTCCAAAAATGCCTAAAACATGTAATTCATAATTAAATGTATGCATGGGCATTTTATAATATTGAGAAAAATTATAAGGAACATGAACAATTAGAAGCATGTATCGCTCTGATACCACTTGTTGTGTGAGGAACGGACAAACCAGAGCGCAGCGGAAACCCGCCCGAGATCAAATCGCGAGCGAATAAAAAAATATTATTATTTTTAATTAAATCTCGGTAGTCCTAAAAATAGTGGGTTTAAAATTTTTAATTACAAACTTAAAATTTCAAATGCATTAAAACATTTTCATGCATTAAAATAATTACCATAAGCCAATTAAAAATTTTCAACACACTTAAAAAATATTATCAACTTTTGATAAATCATTCCAAGCAATAAATTAATTTTCAAACTCTTGGAAAAATTAATCCATGCTAACAAAATAATTTCCAA
Organism: Zanthoxylum bungeanum; assembly: GCA_019454045.1. Classification (NCBI taxonomy): domain Eukaryota; kingdom Viridiplantae; phylum Streptophyta; class Magnoliopsida; order Sapindales; family Rutaceae; genus Zanthoxylum; species Zanthoxylum bungeanum. Next base: position 5,310 of record SKCR01027038.1, on the reverse strand, counting down.
CATTTACAAATTATTCCAAGCATATTACATAATTTCCAACTCTTGAAAATTACTTCAAGCATACAAAAATTCTATATCAACTATATATCAATTTTCATACACTTCATGCTTCCAATTCCTCACTTACATGCTTCCTATTAATCCAACAAATCCACAACAATTTTTCTCAACAATAATCATCAACAAATCTAACAATAAATATACAAATTAAATTTACCAACAAGCTTTCAACTCTTTCCATTTATTGAATCTTTGCCTCTAAGCTTTTCCAAATCCTCCAAGCTTTGAACTCCTTCAAGATCCACCAAATTGAGCTCCTCAAGAACAAGTCTTGGTGATCAAAAGGTGGTTTGATCACTCAAGAATAACAACCAACTTTTTCCCAAAATTCAACTCTTGAACCCTAGAAAAAATGAAGATCTCCAAGAACTTCAAGAACAAGAATCAACCTCTAACTCTTATGGATTAATTCTATGCTCATGATATTATGTTTGGGTGATTTATGGTGAGAGATTTGGTGAACCAACAAATAAAACTCAGCCCTCTTTCTTCTTTTTGGACTCTCGGCAGAAGCAGTGAAGGGATGGGTTTTTATTTCTTTGTTTTTTAATTCGGCAGTGGCAGTGAGTGAGTTTAAAAGCAATGCAACTATTGTTTTGTTTTTGGTTTTATTAAAATAATAATAAAGAAAACCAAAACCAAAATAATAAACTATGGTTTAAAGGCATCTTCACTCCACACCACACATTTCAAAAAATTAACTTAACCAAAGTTAAATAACTATCTCACCAACTTTAATAACTTAGTTACAATTGAATAAATTAGTTACTTTAACTAAAATTGTTCAATTGCTTTAACTTAGTTACTTTAATTAATTAAAACCTTTATTTGTATAAACTAAGTAATTAATTTTGTATATTAATTTAACAATTAAATTAATTCACCAATTAATTACTAATTTAATGTAAATCAAATTTACATTTATTATACAATAAACTTATATCAACTATTGATATAAAATTAATTAATTTAATTCATCTCATAAATTATCGGATTAAACAATTTAATCCTAAAACCCAAAAAAATACTTTGTCAACATTTGACGAGAGGTCGCCCTAGTGCTCAACGAGTAAACTCAATATAATGGAACTCTCTAGGCTCACGTTCAGTTGTTACGTATATATATACATATATATCTCATATATTTGTATACATATTTCATGAAGGCCTGTCCACCTACAAATCATGACAAAACAACACGACACGTCAAACCATACAAGTCGAGGTTAAAAACGCTAATGTATAATCCCTTCGTCATTCTGTTTCCAATTGAGTAAGGTTATAGTTATACTGTCAAAACCTTATCTACTCAATATATGAAATTTTTTATTCTTATATTCCATTAATAAATAATATAGCAAAACTCTTTTTGAATATTATTTATAATGTCAAAGAAACAATTTCTTCAACGAACTTTCGGCCAAAAGATTCCGGAATATATTCTAAAATTTCTGGAAACATAATCCAACCATATGGACTGACGAATCCTCATATTAACACACACCGATCTTCGTGAGCATCGGTCTATACCTAACAGTCATCCAGAGGCCAGACCATGAAAGGTCTCTGACATGCATGGTATCAGGCATAGAGGATCACTCACAAGACCACCGTGGTGTCTCAAGTCAAAGGACCACAATAACTACTCAACTCGAAAAGATAACTATTGACAGTTTTATGGAATATCTATTAGTCATCTTTTATGAGTTAATTCAATATTCATTCAACTAATGAATATCTGCATTTCTATACGAACTTACGCTAAGCTCACAGTCTGTTGAGACAAACCATATGTCCATTACATATATAGACAATGCCACTAGTCTTACCAATATAATGACCGACCCATGTCAATATATCTAGACTAGAAATAATTTATATTCGAGAGAATGCGTGATATTTCTCAACACCATTTGCAACTCTTGCAACTATATCACCATATGTAGTAACTCTCGGGTCTTTACTAAATTTATATAAGGTTCCGAGTGTAACTCGAAATCTCTAACTCTAGAGTAATCTAACAATTAGATTTACATTATATAAATAAAGTAAGAGTTTTACCATATTAATAAATAAATAATCATGAAGAAATAGATATTATATTGCATAAATATCAAATATTCATACAAAAAGTGAATGGTGCTCGATCACCATTTCCAACATATTTAATGATTAATCCTTCGTGGTCTGATACTGTCTCATATCATCTCAATCCAGGAACTAATCATAGGGACCCTCTTTCATTTATACATCTATGGTGATCTAATCACAAATGATGAGAGTGCAATTTCCTTGTCACATAGTTAATTTGTACAACAACACTATGATCTTTACAAATAGTGACGCTATGGGTCATGTTATCCAACAATCTCCCACTTGGCACATAGCCAGTCAATCAAGTGTCGAACATCCGAACTATGTACAGTTCGCTCAAATTGCTGAGAAAAGGTTTTCGTCAGCGGATTTCCATGATTATCGTCTGACGCGATTTATACGATCATCACATCGCCACGATGTATGATCCGAACGAATCAGATGATATAGAAGTATATATCTGGATCGTCGATGAGACCTTTAATTCTTTAGCCTTGTGCTGACGCCTAGCTCAGCTACTAACAGAACTATATCTAATCTAATTAGATTTATTATCGACCCAAATGGCTTCTATTGCTGCCTCAGCTGCAGCAATAATCCGAATTTGTTGTTTATTCGGCAACAGTATCTTGCTCGGAAGATTTCCAGCTCACTGTCCCGTTATTCAAACTTTATAGTACAGCAGTATTTAACTGTTTGGAAACTTGCGGTAGTGATCCCAGTCACTTCAAGTTCTCCTTCTCCATAGTTTAAGACAACATCTTTAGTTCTCTAAGATACTAACATATGTCCTTAACTTCAATCCAGTGACTATCACTTGGATGACCCGATTGTGACTCAATATGCTCAAAGCGTATGAGACACCATATCTAGTACATTTTAAATGTACAATTTCCCAGAGAGTATTAACAACTCCAAATCTATCCCAGTAGATCTTTATTCCTTGAATAAAGGTTGTTACTCTCCAGAATTTACGGAGAATTTCTATGAAAGCCAAGCTTTCACCAATTGCTTTATGGGATTTGCTTGTCAGTGCGCTCCCACTAACCTCCTTATATACACAAGAATCATTCGTTTTGAATCAAATCATTAACCATTATGATTATTTCAAAACGACAGTTCCAAGAACCTTATGCTTGCTTCAATCCAAACATGGATCGAATAACCTGCAAACCTTGTTTGTCGGGTTATACAAAATCGTCAGGATGTTGTAAGCATCCTCCAAACGGTTTCCTTTTCAGGAAAGCGATTTTGATCATTAACTGACACATTTCATAAATGAAATATGCAGTATCTACAAGCATCTCCAAAATGGATTTACCATGGTAACAGGTAAAAGGTTGAATCGTAATCAACACAATGTTGATAACGATACCTTTCCGTCAAAAGCCTAGCTTTGTACGTTGGTATGTTGCCATCCATGTATGTCTTCCTTGAAGACCTTTATAGTACCAATAGGCACAATGCCTTGCGGTACAACAACTAGTATCCAAAATAGTTGTTATACATGGAATCCATTTCGGACTCATGGCACTTTGCCATAATAGGGAGTCGATACCTTGTATCACTTCCTCGTACGTAGTCGGTTGGTATACCTCCTTAAGATTTACATCTTTAAGGGGTTACATCAGAAACCCATACCCCAGGTTGTTTCCTGATTCTCTCCGATCTACGCAGTTCTTGTGTATTCGAAGATTAATGGTACAGATTCATCATTGATGAACTATTTGTGTTCCATTAAGGACTTCGTGCCTCGAATAGTATTACTCCGATTTTCATCGAGTATCACTATCCTCCCACTGACCACTGCATATCGGTGTTCCTCTTAGGAAAATCGCATGGTGAGCAACAATTATATTGTTCTCATGTGAGATTTATAAGTACTATACTTATGGTTTCCCGTAGGATAACCTATTATTGGCACTTATCCAATTTGGGTTCTAGTTTGGTATCATCAAACGTTATGCCCGGCATACCCAAATATTAGGAATGAGAAACCCTGTTTCTTTCCTGTTCATATCCTATATGATATCTGTCAAAAAGATTTATATGGAACCTTATTCTAAATAAGTTTTTCACTGTTAATACATATACGTTGAAGGAAATGGTAGCTCAGAGCGACTCGTGATAAACCTTATCATGTCCAACAAAATTCGGTTTTCGTTCGGACACACCGTCTAACTGACGTGTCTCGGGAGGAGTCCTCATCTGAAAAGAATACTATACCTTTCATGTATGTTTGAAACTTAATGCTTAAGTATTTTCATTACGGTCTTACCGTGACGGTATAATACTATAGCCGATCTGTTTATCTACTTCGTGTCGAAACTCTAATAGTTTCCAATCTGTGTTCTTCAAAAGAAACACATAACCATAACGTGATGTTACATCCGTTAAGGTCACGAAATATTCATGTTCACATCTAGCCTAGCTAGATATGGGCCCACTTACTTCACCATGAATAGGGCTAACAGATCGGTGGCATTTACACTATTACCAAGTAAATAGTGTTTTAGGTACTTTACCTAACAAATTAGATTCGTAGACTTTATTTGAATAGTCAAATCAGTCCTAGTACCCACTCTTCAAAGTGTGGATATACGAATCTTGTTTAATTGTGTCCCAGACAACAATGCCACAAATAAGTCTCGATTGATCAAATCAATTTGAGCTATTTATTTGTCATTTTATATGTTTTGAGATTTCAATTATGTTCAAAATATAAATTCTGTTATTCACATCTAATGTGTTTATCTCAGTATCATCTTTATATAATGAAACACTTAGTGTTCTAGAATATAAAGGTTTATCCACAATGGATTAAACACTGATATAGAGATAATGTCTCTAGTCAAACTAGTTACATTATAACAGTTCCTAATTTAAGTACACACCCGAAGGGTAGTTCCTAAACTTAGGTATCTACGGTCGAAACAGCGACTTTCGTCCCGTTTCCGATTCGCAGAGCAATCTCAGCTTGAAGTCAGTATCCTGCTCAAAGCAGATTCTGAACATCAATACATATATTTTATGTACCACACTAAGTATTTAAAATCTAATTTCAATACTCGTAGTGAACATAACTTTGACAAACATTTTTAAAGTCAGAGTCTTGCCCTTTCTTTAATTCCTTCGTGTCTGCCATATCCAAATGGT
>SKCR01027037.1:0-19112 GCA_019454045.1 Zanthoxylum bungeanum | reverse complement strand
ATCATTAGGGTCGTCACTGTCAACATGTTCATTGTGAGTGCCAACAATATTTAAACTCTCAAGAAGAAATAAATGTGTTGTAGGATAATAAACACCGCTAAAAACTAAAGTAGCATCATTAAAAACTCTTAAAATATCTAAAAAAATTTCACAAATATCTCATTGACTAGGATAAAGTGTGATATTTTGAACATGTTGAGAAAAAAACTACATAATTCATCTTTGTATTGAAATGCTTGACATAAAAGAAAATAAGTATAATTCCAACGTGTTGGAACATCTCTGAAAATTTAATCGGTTTAATACCATTTATTTTACAAAACTTGGTCCATTCTCTCCTAACTTGAGAATATGACCAAATACAGTTAAGTGCCGTTTTAATTGGATCAAGGAAATGTGATAATAATTTTAGTCCGTCTTGCACACATATGTTAAGGACATGACATGTACAACGAATATGAAAAAATCGACCCCATAAGTTTGGTTCACATAAGGATTTTAAATCATGAATGGATGCAGTATTTGCAGATGCATTATCAAATCCAATTGTTAAAATTTTTTCTACTAAACCATATTCATCAAAAATTACCTTCATCATTCTATAAATATTATGTGCAGTATGTGGGTCATCAAAAACTCTAAATGCAATAAGTCTTTTTTGCATGGTAAATGATGCATCAATCCAATGACAAGTCACATCCATGTATGAGTGTGTTTGCCAATGGTCACTCCAAATATCAGAACATATAGAAATACGACCTTTCATCTATTTAAATATTTCATTTAAAATAATTTTACCATCTTTATATAATTTGAAAATATGACGTTTTGTTGTGTTTCGAGTCATTCTACATGCAGCAGAGTTTAAAGTATTATGCACGTAATTAGTAAAATGAAGTTTATTACCAAAGCTTAAAGAAAGATGTGTCATACAAGTTAATTTCGTAAATTCTTCTCTATTTTTTGCATCAGAATATTTAAATAAATTTACACTACTCGTACCTCTACTAGATGATGCGTACCTGGCCATTTGAGTATGCGTCGTATCAATGCCAAATTCAACCGGATGATGTTTTTCCATGTGGTTGATCATATTGCCGTATCCACCAGAAAATTTATAGATAACCCCACAATAGTTGCAAATTGTTCGTTGTGAACCATCTTCTAGGCGTTCCAAAGTAAAATGAATTTTGAAAATATCCGAGGACCGAGCCTTAACTTCTCTTCTCCGTGATTGTGCACTGACACTAGGGCCACTCTCTTGGGTTGGCATATTTGACATTATGTTCTCAGATGAGCTTGCCATTTTTCGTTTGAGAAATTAGGAAGAAAAATAAGAAAATTGAATAATTGCGATGCGAATGATAACAAATTAACAACTAAATGAATTGAGATTGAGAATAAGAATATAAGATTATAAGAGAATTGTATTGAAGTAAGATTGAGAATAAGAGAATTATAGAAAATGAGAGAGTTGAGAATTTGGTGTAATGAAATTATGAAAAATGAATCATATTTATAGAATTTTAGAATTTTTTTGATACCAAAAATGCCCATAAATATAACCGTTTTATTACCGTTATTAGGGGTACATTAGTAATTTATATTTTATATAATAAATATAATTTTAATTTTTTAATTTTTTTTTATTTGGGCAGGGAGCCAAACGGCTCCCTGCCCCCCAACGGCTACTAGCCGTTGGGGGCGTAGGGTTCCTGTTGGAACCCTACGGTTCCAACATGAACCGTTCGAACTGGTGGAATCGTACGGTTCCACCGGTTGGGACCGGTTCGAGTTGGGGTGGAACCCCAACCGAACCGGTCCCCTTCCGGTTCGGTTCCAGAACCGGAACCGGTTCCAACCGGTTCGGTTCCGATTCCGAACCGGAACCTTGGCCGGGTCTAGAGATGACATTTAAAAAGACCAAGGCGTGAGTGTTAATGAGATTATCTGTGAATAATTATATGAATTTAAAACAATCCCCAACTCATAAGTTAGCTTTTGATAAGTTTGAGTTAGGACCATTAAATTCTATAAAACATATTAATTAGGGGTTGAATATGATACTTTCACCAAGCATGCTAAAAAAAATCTTTTAATGGTGCTACAACAAAATTTTGTTAAAAAATATAATAAAAAGAACACCTTATAGTAAACATAATTAACCTTACCAATTAATTGAAGTTGTGTCATCGGATTTTTAAGAAAGAATTTATTAATCTATTATCGATTTTTTTTTTTTTTTTGAATCTATTATCGATTTTGAATCAACACTATCATAATGTTTTATTATTGAAAGTTTGTGAATCAGTTGCGAGCAATCAGTCTATTTTATCTTAGGGTGAATAATATCAGAAAGTGGCAAAAATTAATTCAGTTAGAGTAAAATTTAATTTTCACAATAAATAGTAGAAAGTCTTCATTTTTGTAATAAAAATTATACTATATAAGTGCGATACCACATCATTAATATAACAATCTAATTATTTATTGTCACGCGTATTAAATAGTAAAAAAAAATAATAATTTTGTTTAATACAACTCTCACATATTATATAATTATTGATTAGTGGTATCACCCTACTCATATAATGGTATAGTACTAATTAGTACTAACGATTTTTTTTAGTGAAGGAAAAGTAAAATTATCTTATTAAAAAATATTTTTTCTTTATCTCTACAATGGTATCAATGAAGAATTTAAAGATATATATGTTTGAGACGTAAATTAATATTTTTTAGGCTAAAATGGCTGGGTGTAAATGAAAGATTTATAATACTTATATTATCAAATGTAAATTGTTTTTCAGGTGCTTTATGGCCTTAGCTCAGCCCCTGAATAGTTTCCTTTATGCTTTTAACAAATAAATTGATTATCCTTTTAGTTAATTTATTTCTCAAAAAAATCACATTTATTTTTTAATAATGTAATGTTTTTTTGGTTACTATAATAAAATGAGATAATAAAAATCTAACATGAACTGAAATGGTAAAAAAATCAATTCTGCAATGAATAAGCTAACTTGTACTCAATTTTTGTTATAATTTATAATCGATAGTTATTAGATAATAATTTAAATCTAACTAAATATTAATCATCTATTATTATTAAAACATATATAAAGTTTAGGACATATAAACTCGATACTAAATATAAATTCCTTAAAAATATCTCAAAACACAAATCACGGATGATAATTGATATATGTATAAGAAATGAAACTCATTTTATTAACCCCCAAAAAAAAAAAAAAAACCCAGCAAAAAATCCGTCTATAGAAAAGAATAAAATTAAACAATAAAACTGAAAAATTAACTCTACATACACTCATTCAAATTTGCCAAATAAAATATTAATTCCGCAATGAAACCGCAACCCTTTAGCAAACGAGAAAGATTTTATAGAAACGCATGGCTGCAAGAGCAGTGAGTGCTTATTAAGCTGTCGGAGCTGGAGCTGGAGCACCGCCGGGGAAGAATTTTCTTGATTTAGCAAATTCAATGGGAGCAGAATCTGGAGCGGAGGCAGGGCTGACGCTGCCGGCGCCGCTGGAGCTGAAAAGCTGAAGCATCGAACGGTGAGGGTTGCTGCGGGTAGCCTCGCAAATGTCCGGCAAGTATGCTCCTGCATAGCATTAATTGCACGTTGATTTTATTATAATTAAAATAGTAACTTAAAACAAAAGAAATAAAATATATAAAAATATAATATTTATTATGCGATGTATCATTTTATTAAAAAAAAAATATGGGGTCATTGATATTATTAATATCATCTACCATGAATATACTTGTCAACCTATAAATTTTTTCTTCCTCCATTGCTTCGATTTTAAGGCTAATTATGAAACAAACACTGAAATTTAGAAAAATAACCTCATATTGTGAGATTATAATTTTATGAGTATTAATACTTGCGTTAACACTTATAAATATTCCAACAAATTCTCCAACAGACAGAAAATGACTGGTTGATAAAATATTCATACCTTCACCGGCGGCCAAGTTGAAGTAAAGGTCAATAATGTTAGGGCACTTCTGGTAACAAGACGAGGAGCAAAGCTTGGCGGCGAAATCAGGCTCAAGAAGAGCGTCCGATGAGATCCCAACGGAGTTCCTATCAACACCACAAGCTTTCACACAACGATCGGTCTCAATATAATCTGACATTTTTTCTACGACAACTTCTGATGTCTTGCACAAATATTCTAGGGTTCCATCTTTCGTTGTGTAAGTCTCCAACAAACATCTCTTCCCTGAAGACCCAATAGAAAATGCACAAACATCCTTTGGCAAAGACTCGCAATTTATCTCAGCTGCAAAACGAAACAAAATAATGAATACCCAGTTGCCCTAATGTTCTGTATGGATTATACGTACAACCATCCAATAAAATTATATCATATAATTTATAAATTCTAATTCTTCAGTGATCAGATAATCATAACAATATATATATATATAATATATATATATATATAAAAACACATGCGTTACCTAGAGCTGCATGGAGAAAGAGGGAGGAGAGAAAGAAGACGAATGTCAATTTAAATGAAGAAGCCATGAATGCAATAGGTTTGTTTTTGGCTTTTGCTTTTGAGCAATGGAGATGATTTTCTGACAGAGAGCGTTTTGAGGAGTTTGCCAATATAGAGATAGAGGAGATTTATGAACCTAAAAAAGGTACGGGTTCTATATATATAATTTTTGGACGCGTTAATTTGGTGGGTTTACGAATTCTCTTGGAATTTTCTGTTTTATTTATTTATATATTTATTTATTTTTGTTTTGTTTTAGTTAATTGTTTAGTCAAATTTTGTTTAATATATTTCATTGTGTGTTCTCTTTGACGATTTGTAAAGACGTGTACACGCTATTTTAAGTCGGAGAAGATTCCCATTCTTTGCATTCTCTTGTTTCGGCCATTAGTCACATTTTCATACTATTCAAGATTTTATTTATTAAACAACTTTTTAATGATTTGAACCTTTCAAATTTCAGCATTTGCCTACCATTAATTACTAGAATGCACGATGTTGTTCAATAGCTGTTAATATTTTTTAAAAAAATATATATAAAATTGACTTTTTTAAGAATTTGTGAGAGGTGTGTATTATATAATCGTCTCCGAGGGACGTGACTTGGTGGTTTAAGGTTCAAGAATTTATCTAAAGGTTTTGGGTTTGAATTCAAGAGTGTTTTTTATAAGAATCTTATACATTCTGAAGTTTTACTTACTCCGCTTAAGCCCGGAAATGATGATTTGGCGGTGAAATTTCAAATGATTCAAAAATAAAATGTATTACATTATCCACAAATTTAAGTTGATACATAACAACTTAGACAAAGATCAGATGATGTAGATTCAATGAGCATACATGCCGAATTTAAATGGGTAGTAAGTTAAGAATTTGTCTTTATCATTAATAAATTTGAAAAAAAATATTTAATAATTTTTCTAAAAACAAAAAACAGAATCAATTAGATAAAAATCAATCTCATTTATATCCTAAAAGTATGAGGAAAATGATATATACATTTCAAAAATTTCATTAAATGAATAAATACACCTATTTATTATTGAAAATAGATATATACATCTCAAAATTTGATAAAATGAGATATACACACTTAAAGTTTCTTAAGAAAGATAGTCATAAAATTAAAATATTTATAATCATCTGTCTATTTTTTCAATTCTAAAAATATAATTTTGGAGTATATACACTTGTCGTTTTTATGAGACTTTAAAGTTATATATCTATATTATAAAGCACAATGGTGTTTGAGGAAAGAGAGTGCATCCAACGGCTCTTTTTATGTGGCTTAATTAACGGCTCAGATCATTTCATTGGTAATTGGAGGAAAGAGAGTGAATTGATTGATAGAAAGGGTCAAAATTTTCAAATTTTCAAATAAAAAAATAGAAAGTTAAAATAAAATCATTTAATTTTGTAACACCGTGCCGTAGGCACGGGCCAAATACTGTAACACTGTGCCGTAGGCACGGGCATCATTTAATTAAAAAATAAAATCATTTAATTCTGTAACACCGTGCCGTGCCGTAGGCACGGGCATCATTTAATTAAAAAATAAAATAATTTAATTCTGTAACACCGTGCCGTAGGTACGGGCCAAATACTGTAACACCGTGCCGTAGGCATGGGCAAAAACTAGTATATATATATATAACAAAATTTTGGGATACATATATTTATTTTTCGAAGATTTATTTATCCCTTATATGAAATTTTTGTTAAACCCCTGGGGTTGCCTCAGTGATAAAGACTTTGGGTTTGAGTGGTTTGCTCCCTCTCAGGTTCAAGGTTTGAATCCCATTAGATGCATTTTCTTGGGGCTATGCCCCTTGGTGTGAAAAGCTAGCGACTTATCATGATCTGTGTTGGGAAACTTCTGAGGGCACGGGGCACAGGTCCCAATGATTAGTTGAGGTGCGCGTAAGCTGGCCCGTACACCCCGATTATCAAAAAAAAAAAAAAAAAAGAAATTTTGGTTATCTAAAAAATATATTGCTTGTCCAAAGAAGCAAGGTAATCCCCACACATGTCGAATGGAAAATTGGGAATTAAGCAGGGGAAGCCAACGGAAAGGCTCTAGAAATTGATGGGTCAACAGAAGCTAATTCAACAAACAAAACAAAAGTCACTGAACGCGTCTGTCTATTAACTAACTGTAAGGCACTTGTTGGTTGCTTCAGTTCCACGTGTCAAATTACGTACTTCAAAATGAAATTGAAAATTCGCCGGCTGTAGGTCCTGTTGAATTTTCAGAGGATGCTTTTAATGAAAGGAAGAAGCTTCTGGGAGGAATGGAAAATTTATCGTCGGAATATATGTAAATTATTAATATTTTATTGTATAATTTTTTAATTTTCTTTTCTATAACAAAATATTAATAATTTATCGTATATTCGGACGATAAAATATCCATAAAATGATTATATATAATATAATATAATAGAGTCAGTAGAGTTTGTTCTTACCCATTGTGATCAAGTCTTCACCGCCATGCCAATGTCATTGTCGATTGATAATTAACTGATTTGCAAACATAATTTTCTTGCCTAATCATTTATTAAATTAATTCTTTTAATTTAGAGGATTTAATGAAATACCTATTTTTTGAAATACTTTTTTTTTTCCTTCCAGTATTTACAAAAATAAAACAACAAATGTATACATTTTAGAATAGTATAATATTTTTTTAGGGAAATTATTTTTCAACTACTTCAGGTTTGGGAAAAGTATATATAGCCATCACGGATTTCTGACAATGACATTACACTGCCTCTAATTTGTGTTCATATCAATGAGCCACTTTTTCGTTAATGATGTTAAGTAAATGATGATGTCAGAAAGATATTTTTGTCAAATCACTATATTATAGTGGCTCCTTGATACAAAATCGAAAGATTATGAGGTACATTGATATTATAACAATTCTTTGATGGTGTAAAAATAATATCTAAAAAAAATTAAAAATTAACAATAATAATAATTTTCAATATAATAATAATTCATATAATTATATATAATAAATTTATATTATTATTAAAATTGAAAACGCACAAAATTTAACATTTCAGACTTTTCATTTTTTTCACTACAAGAAATAAGGTCTTTATCGTTGAAACATATCGACACTAAAATTCTACAATTGGATGTTAAGGTAATTGTCGTTGAATAATTTTGACGCCAAAAGGTGGACGAGAAAAACAATTAGCGTCGAAATAGAGCATTTCGACACTAAATCCTAAAAATTTTACGTCCAATTTTTTTCGATGAAAAAGAGTAATTTGCGACGCTAAAGTACATATTTGGCGACGAAACATTTCGACGCTAGATAAACTATTTTTGGCGACGAATATGTTCAACGCTAAAAGCAATAAAATATTAAAATATAAATATTATTTTATTACTTTTATCGTCGAATAATTCGGCGCTAAAGGTATAACAAATTCATTATTTACCGTACTTTTGCTCCGAAATATTCAATTTAATATTTTGAAAAATATTATTATTATTATTTTTTACCGAATAATAGTATAATTATAATGAAAATATAATTAATATTCATTATATTGATATTATAATGAAAATTATAATTAATATTTATATTGATATTATAATGAAATTTTTAATAAAATAAATAACATAAATTCACAGTCTCTATTGAATCTCTGTGTGAGTTTATACAAATGAAAAAAAATTATTGCTGCTATGATGGAGGGGCGATCGAGCCCTATGCACTCCGGTTGAGTGAGGCCTCCATCATCAATGTGTTGCTTTGTCGATTCCATGAACTCGTAAACTCCAGTACGGTATTCAACACTCAATCTATCCTCCGAGCTCATCCAATTTCTATCAATTTCAGCCAAATATCTACAAATAAAAATACAATTATTAGACATTATATTAAACTCATCAACATCACTAATTCATTAATTATTTTTTTAAGCATACATATATTTAGTTAATTAACTAATCTACATATATGTATCATAAACAGCTAACACGATGTATATAATAAAGATAATTATAAAAAATTAGAACCATAATTTTTTAGAAATATTAAACTTAAATTAATTAAGTGAGAGTACTGATTCAAATATAAGGTAAAATAAAGAGAGATGAAATAAAATTTACCTTATGAAAAATTAGAGTTTTGTTGAAAATTTATAGGAAAGTTGTGAGTAAACTTGCAGATGAGAGAATAAAATTGCAGAGGAGAGAAAGAGCAGAGGGGAGAATAAGTGTTGGTGGTTCTATATTTTAATATAGTTTTAGCGTCGAATTAAAGTAATTTGATGCTAAAAATATAACATTTAGCGTCAAAATTAAATTTCGATGCTAAAGGTAACATGATTGTCGGTGGTATTGTAAATCTTCATATTTTAGCGTCGAATCGCCAATACGACGCCAAAAGTTGTACTTTCAGCGTCGAAAATTATTTAGACGCTAAATGTAAGGAGATTGTTGGTGCAATTATCAAAAATCTTTAGCGTCGACAAGTATTCGACGCTAAAGGTACAATATTTGACGTTGTATTAGGTATTTGACGCTAAAAATTTACCCTTTTGCGTCGAAAAGTTATTTAGACGCTAAAAGTTTACTATTTGGCGTTGAATAACCGAATCATACCCTTTTGTGTGGTGACTATAGAGAAAGCTTGAAAGCGTACACATGAATCTATTAAGATCCCTTTAATCAATATATTTTTTCAATATTTATTTATTATCAGTAATTTCACTTATTATCTTATAATGGAAACTAATTTCCTCATTGAAGATTTTCTGGAAAATTTGTGATGTATGATTTCGCTATCTTTGTAATACTAAATCATGTTGTATATTTTATTATTTTATTATTTGTTGGATTTATTTTATAATTTAAGTAATTAATATATTTAATTATAATTTTACGTACTAATATTAATAATATTTTTTAAAATAAAATTAATTTCTAAAAGATTTTAAAAAATAAAAATTTTATAAAAAAAAAGAAATTTCCTAGGAAATTAGAAACGGAAATTAGAGACAGACTTTCCGTTTCTAAATAGAGACGGATATTCCGTTTGTAAATAGAAATAGAATTTCCGTCGCGAAAGAGCGATAGAATAATCTTCGTCTCTATATAGCGACAGAATCAATAGAATAATCTCCGTCTCTAGATAGCGATGGAAATGATTCAGTTGCTATAAAGAGACGGAATAAATTTACGTCGCTAATTTTAGCGACAGATGAAATATTTCTGTCGCTATTTTTTTACGATCAATAGAATAGAGATGAAATTTGTCCGTCTTGGTTTCGTCGCTAACTGTCCAGTAGCGACAGATTAACGACATATATTTCCGTCTCTATTTCACAATTTTCTTGTAGTGAGAATTATTATTATTTTTGTTGTTATTTTTATTTTTAGATATTATCTCCGCACCACCAAATAATTGTGATAATGTCAATACACCTCATAACTTTTCGATTTTGTATTAAGGAGCCACTACAATATAGTGATTTGATAAAAATACCCTTCTAACGTCATCATTCACTTAACACCGTTAACGGAAGAGTGGTCCATTGATACAAACACGAACCAGAGATGGTGCAGTATCGTTATCATAAATCCATGATGGTTATATGTATTTCCTTTAAATCTGAAGTGGTTTAGAGATAATTTCCCCTTTTATCATAATTTTACAATCCTTCCTTCTATTATTGAATTTAATAGTTGTGTTTTTGTTTCGGCTCATTTTTTTAAAGATGGCAAAGCAAATTAAAAATTTATAGATTTTTTTTCTTCAAGGAAAAAAATGTTTAATACTAGATATTAAACATTTTCATTTCAGAAAAATATTTTACTTACGGAAATTCATTTACAACAAACCAAACAAAATGATTGACATCATCTTCATTGAAATTGATGATTCGAGTCTCCCTATATAGCCGTGGGAGTATAATATCTTTAAGGTCTTGGAAGACTTATTGTTGATGGTGATTTCTGAGAGGAAGTATTTGAACAGTTCGGTAAGGGCAGAGATGAGATTTTTCCCTTTTTAAAGGATCAGAAGTTCTGAGGGCTTGGGGTTACTCCTCAGCCAGGGAGAGAGTCCGGGCCCAATTTCCTGGATCTGACCAACCAGAGGACATACCATTTTGTAGATTACAGAGGCCGACAATATCAGAGCCAAGACCGACCACTGTGGCCCTATAGCTCGGTTCAGTTCTATTTTTCCTTCTGGATCAGGGTGATAAGCTCGGAGGTTTTGGGTCAGGTCGATGATAGTTTTGATAATTCGGCAGATCATCTGGCCGACATGTGATCGTGGTAGTTTGGACTTTTCCTTCTGGCATACATTTGAAAGCTCTTTACATGATGAGATCATTATTATTGCGTGTGGCAGTGTACAAAATATGGTGATTTGATAAGCTTTCAGGTTGCATGTTTGCTTTCGGCGAGACAGTCTTAGGGCAGAGATCCCGTCTATCAGCCTGAGATCCACATGGGTGACGTCATGAAAGTACAAAAATAGTGTTGTAATTCTCCTAATATATAAAAGAAAGTTAGTCTCATTCGTGGGGGATAGCAAAATTTGTAATGAAAGAGGGAACACTACTTGTAAAAAAGAAACATAGAAAAATAGCTCGGTTTCTCTAGGCCATTCCTCAAAATTGGTCGGTCGAGCTCGGTTTGGTAATAAAAAGCAACCCCTCACTTTGTGCCAGTGGACGTAGGCTGGACTTGCTCCGCCAAACCACGTTAAACCCTCTTGTCGATTTCATAGTTGTTTTGTCTTTTGCTACAATTACTTTTGGTCTCCCATAACCAAATAAATTCAAGGTTGAATGAGGATTATCTCGGGAGATTTATCCCGAATCTGCCACTGGGACGAAAATCACCCGTCAACAGTTGGCGCCGTCTGTGGGGAAAAAATAAAAAACAGCTTGCGTAGTGAGACGATGACAGAAGGCGGAAATCATGGGTCGTCAGAGAGTTCAGTAGCAGAGTGGTTTGGGAAAGTGAAAAGAAGACTGGATGAAAGGGGAAGGGAACAAGAGGAAGCTGGTCAGAGTGGAAAGAGGAAAAGGTTCGCAAGAAGAAGGAAGGTTGGTGATAGTGGTATAAATGGGGGAAATAATGCCCAAGGAGTTAGGACAACAATAAATCTCTTCATTAAGCTGTGGAATGAAATGTAAAAAAAGATGTCAACGATCACCCATTAGGACTAAACTGTAGAATGAAATGTAACATAAAAAATGGGTGACGTTTGCCTTCCGCCGATCGTAGCTGAACAAGTTCCTCCAAGAGAATGTGCGGTGGTTGTTCGGCCAGCCAAGTCCTCAGTTTCACGGTGGAGGTAGTGCTCAAGGATCAGCCAAGGGCACATGGTCGGCGCCCATCAGGGCCCATTTCTTTCAGCGCGGTGGCCTCCCCAAATGAGAGGAAATGAGAAAAATCCCACGGGGCGGGCCACATAGAGTCAGAACAGAAGATCCCGACTGGGTTCCCCGATCTGCTCAGAAGTGATCTTGGAAAGCTCGGTTTGGGGAATTCTTGTCAACACAATCGGGAGCTCTCAGGATCAAGCTCAGACTAGAATATGTGTCAGACTACAATATAAGAACCAGAAATGATTGTAAAAGCCTATCTTAAAATGACCCGCAAAGAGTTGTAAGAAGGGCAATAGGTCCCCTAAATATGAATAAGGCTTTCTCTTTTGAATTAAAATTTTTTTACCACTTTACTTGTTTATTAATTGAATGTGAAAGCCATGTGATGAGTGGTATTTATACCACTATTTCCCACTCATTTGACCTAATGTTTTGTATTGTTTCTCGAGATTTATGAACGTTTTGATGTGTTTTGTTGTTATTTTGCAGATAAATAAAGTTTGGACAGCACTGGAGGCAATTTGGGGCAAATCCGGACAAAAATGCACTAACTGGAATATTTCAGTCTTCAGCGCGTCGCGCCGCGAATAGCTTTGGCGTCGCGACCCCCAGACTGCGCCGAAGTTGCTAAAATGCGCCGGGTCCACAAAATCAGAATCTGAGAAAAGTTGACTTTGCTAACGTGCGCCGTGCCACGTGTCACCATCACAACGGAGATGCTAAAATGCGCCGTGCCACGTGTCGAAATCTCATTGCTCGGACGGCCACCGCCCAACGTGTCATGCCACGTGTCGCCACATCATCGTCCACGTCAGCAAGTCAACCGAGTCAACATGCCACGTCATCATCAGCCAATCACAGCGCGACACGTGTCAACATCTCATTCGTCCGACGGCCGCCGCCCCACGTGTCGCCACGTCACCTTCCACATCATCAGCATGACGCAAGCAATGACGTCATGAACAGTTGACACGTCAGCATGACGTAAGCGATGACGTCATGAACAGTGCCACGTCATCGGATCTCTTTGCCGCCTCGCCCGTGTCAAGCTAGGATTGAGCCACGTCTCACTGTAGCGCGCGGCGCGACGCGCAGCCAGCGTCGCGACGCGCGCACCCCATCCGCCTATAAATAGAGCGCGATGGTTCAGTTTTTGTTGTACCATTTCCTCTCCCAAATCCTATGTAATTAGGGAGTTTCTCTCTCTCTAAGTTCTTTTTATTTAGTTTTTGTAATTTTTAACTAAGTTCTGTAATAATAATAATTTACTTTCTTTATTTTACAGTTTTTACTACTCATTATGAGGAGGTAACTTCCTTCTGTTAAGGTAAAAGGTAACTCTTTTACTATTACTTCTTAGATTATTCTCCCATAATTATAATATATTCAAGTTTTAAATTGACTTAATCAGGATACCGCCAGATTGGTCGGTGGGTAATAAAATTCATAATCCGCCTTTATGGCTGGTTTATTTTGATGTTCCGCCTTTATGGCTGGTTATTTTTAAAATGATTCCGCCTTTATGGCTGGTTGTTTTTAAACTAATTAAATCAAAATACCGCCTATATGGCTGGATGAAAATGTTTTGCACAGCTTATATTATATTATGGGAGAAATCTAATTAGTATATAGTAGAAGTAATTCCTTTTTACCTTAACAATTTTATTTTAATTTACTTTCAGCAGTTATTTTACTACATTTACTTTATGCAATTTTATTTTAAGTCTTTTAAGTTTTTAGCCCTAGTTATGTGTCATAGCTAAATTAGTTATCTAGGGTTGTGATGAGTTTCAATTAAACTGGCTTATAAGGGTTAGATTATAGTTTGGGTAATTTAAAGATTTATTTATTGAGTCTTAATCTTAAAGCTCTTTAATTAACTGGCCATTAATTAAACTGATTAGGTAAACTTAAAATGAACTAGACATAGGGATTTTAAGTTTAAGACCTTAGACTCATTAGCCCACGATCTTCCTTGAGGATAGATAACCCTTTAATAGATTTCCTTACAGGATAGGAATATATCTGTAGGGCGGGGGTAGCCATAATTGGAACTTAGACTTAATGAATCCAGGTAATGTGGTTGACATAGGAATATGGTTCAATTGGGTTATACTGGGTATTTGTAATTGACCATCGGAAGAGGCTTTTACATAAGTTAGTGTTCCAGGTTATAAATTGATATTTTACCCAACTATAAGATAACTACTTCATCTTTTAAATAATATTGAAATAAATCACAACCCTGGATAGTTTTTAATATTGAATTTCCTTAGAATCTACTTTTAAGCAATTTTAATTATTTGTCTTTAAATTTAGAATCGTCGTCATTCCAAATCAATCAAACAACTTGTTAGATACTGGTAATCATTTGGCCCAATAAATTGATAACAAAAAGGTTTTAAGTCCTCGTGGGATCGATACTTTTTATACTATACTTGAACGATACGTACGCTTGCGTTATACGTGTGTGTTTACGCCGGTCACCATGTTCAATATTATAGGGATGTACTCGATGCGAAGGGCTGCTCGGTAGCTAGGAAGGGCACCAAGCCCGTGGCACGCCAATCCCGGGTGTCATTATCAAACCCCCGAGGCCGGAGCGTTATTACCCCATGACTTTCATTTTTGAGGAATAGCTCGGGTAAACCGGACCCATATAGGTTTCTTCCCCTGCGAGTTAGCTGGTGAATCCCGTTGAGAATCATCAGGGCACATGGTATGGGGACGGCCGAATGGCCTCCATGACCATTGTGACCTAGGGTAAACCGGACCCATGGAGGTTTATTCCCCTGCGAGTTGGCTGGTGAGTCCCGTTGAGAAACACCAGGTGCACAGCGCGGGGAAGGCCCTAGTGCCTCTGTGACTCTTGCAACCTTTAGGGAGGGCAAACACGGGGAGGTTTCTTCCCCCGTGGGTTATCTGCCTTACCGCCTCGGATCAGGAGAAGCATATCATGAGGAGGTTTCGTTCCTTATAGTGTTTGCAAACTCTAGAGCTGCCCAACATGAAGAGGTTTATGCCCTCATGGTTTTGGCCGGTCACCGATCCATAACCTGGCTAGCCGGGACGCTGAATTGTAAGGTTCAGAATTGTGTTTTGGGAGACACCAGACAGGACGCTGCCTCCGGTACCCGGGTCGTTATCTTTTTGGGTCTGTGTGGAGTATGTGCTAAGTCACATTCGTTGTGCTAACCTTGTCTTGTTTCCATTTTTGTTTTTACTGATGCCCGGTAAGGGGACGCCCGTGCCGGGATCCGCGGAGCCTCAGAGGTTGAAATTATTCCCTCGTGATTAAGTCTCATCTGTATCATCATCTCAGGGATGGATTCGTTCCACTGAGGCTATTTGCTCCACCATCTCAGGGATGGATTCATTCCGCCGAAGTTATTTGCTCCACCAGCTCGGGGTCAGGTTACGTCCCACCGAGTGCATCATCATCGGCATAGGGATATGGCATTCCCTCATGGCCAAATTCTCGTTGGTCCGGAGAGGTAACATTCCCTCGGAACCAAGTGTTCTACTAGTTCGGGGTCGGGTTATGTCCCACCGCGTGCATTGTCATCGGCATGGGACGAAACATTCCCCCATGGTCGGATTCTCGTTGGTTCAGGGAGATAACATTCCATTGGAACCAAGTATTCTGCTAGCTCGGGGTCGAGTTACGTCCCACCGAGTGCATTGTCATCGGCATGGGGATGAAGCATTCCCCAATGGCCGGATTCTCGTTGGTCCGGGGAGGTAACATTCCCTTGGAGCCAAGTTTTCTGCTAGCTCGGGGTCGGGTTACGTCCCACCGAGTGCATTGTCATCGGCATTGGGATGAAGCATTCCCCATGGCCGAATTCTCATTGGTCCCGGGAGGTAAAATTCCCTCGGAGCCAAGTGCTTTTTCAGCTCGGGGTTGAGTTACGTCCCACCGAGTGTATCATCATTGACTCGGGGACAGAGTATTCCCCATATGACCGGACTCGAATTGGTCGAGATCAGAACTTCTTCTCACATTCAGATTCGGAAGAACAATGAAGCAAGTTAAAAGTTGAAATGACGCAAAGTATGGAAGTGAAACATTCAAAAACATATAAGGCGAATGGGAAATTATAAATGTTATATAAAAAAAAAGTGTATTGGAGTATTCCCCTTTGGGTCACCCTCATTCATCAACCCGCGCAGGGGCAACGAGTTCCTTTTGGCTGGGTCTGGGTGGTAGGATTTCTAGCGTGGGCTCGGTAGTAGGGATCTCAGTTTCAGCTTGGGAGGCAGGTTGTAGACAACAGACCTGGGCGACGCTGTTCTAGGCTCGCGACCTAGTTGGGAAGTACGAAATAACATGGAGTCGCCACCCGGTGTGAACCGGGACAAAGATTTAAGGCCGCACTCACCCCTCGCAAGGGAAGACCTCTCAAACGTTGGGTTCAGAATGGTCCCTTACTTATGTCACTTGTGATGATATAATTTGTGCAATGAATCAACCAGTCTACTCAATAATCATGCTCAAGGGTACTCAGATCTAACATGCTTTCATCCAAACAACTCCACGCAATGTAACACAACGAGCATATTGAACCATTAATCAACATGTATAAATCATTATCCAAACACATCATAAACTAATAACATGCATAAGGAACAACCTAAATATGCTTAACAAATAAATAACAAACTAAATTAAACCATGCTTTAAATAATAAACGAATAACCTAAGGACTATAACATGCTCAAATACAAATTTGGATGAGACGAGATACGTGTATCTTAAGTGGTATGTGGCATTGTATCCGAGTGCAAACCATCTACCGTCCATTCAGAATCGGCTATGAATTTACGTCCGGGTTTCCATCCGATATACCACGAAAGGGAACACACATATCCCGCTCATCCAACAATCACATCATGCTGCCTCAAACGACTCTCATGCAATTATATATCAAAATAAATAAAACAAAAATAGAGAAGATAAGTAAAAAGGGTGCCCTCAGGTCTAACCTCTTTTGTCGTCTAAAAAGGGCGTTACACGTCCGTTGGAAGGGAGATTGATCCGATGCTTTTCTGATTGTCTACTCAACATTTTCCCTCATTGTTTTGATGCTTGGGCTTCTGTTTTAAGTCCGTTTCGCTGCTGTTTCGCTGCTCTGTTTCAGGTCACTGTTTTGTTCGTTTAGTGGACTGTTTTGGAGGATTGGAAGGCCTAGGGGGTTGCGGTTTCTTAAGGTATCCTAGGGGAACCTTATGTAGATTTTTGGGGGTGGTTTATAGGTGATTTTAGGACTGTTTAATAGGCTCAACTCACTGCCAAAACCGATCAGAACAGTGGGCTAAGTTGCGACAGTTCAAGGTGTAGTGAGGGGTTTTTTGGGACTGGTTTGGACGCTGAATTGGGGCTGTGATTGGAGGGTGTTTTGTGGCACTAAGGGGTTGTATTTGAGGCTTATTTTGATGTTTTTTGGGGCTGTGAATGGTGGCTAAGATGCGGCAATGGAGGTTGAATTTAGGGCTTGGGCGTGAAGGGTATGGTGGTGGTGGGGAGAGATGCGGCAAAGCTAGGTATTTTTCTTCAAGGATGCGGCAATGGAGGCTTCAGGGAGATGCTTGGCGTTGTGATAGAGGTTAGAGAAAGTGATTTAGGCGTGCTTGAGGGAGGTATATGAGCCCAGGTTATGAGGGGTGGTGAAGGCCTCTTTTTATAGGTAAGGGAGAAGACTTTCCTTATTTGATTAGGAAAGAATCTCCTAATTGGTGTCTAACAATGAATAGATCTCCTAATTTCGATTTGTGATTGGATTTGATTTGGTAAGGGATTTGATTTGATTTCTTTTAATCAGGAAGGAATTTGACTTGATTTAGGCATGCGTTAAATGTGATTTTGGCTAAATAGGAAGGCTATGGGCATGAGTTTTGGTCTATGGGGCGTGGGCTTGGTTTGTTGGATAGGCTTGGGTATTTTGGGTTTGGTTTGGGTTTGGTAAGTGGTTTGTGGGGTTTTGGGCCTAAGATAAGCTTTGAAACGGAAGTCCAACAAGCAACCGAAGCTTAAACAACGAGATTAAATCCATCAAAAATTCTATTTTCCAACTTTACCCTTCAAACGTCCGTTCCCGCGACTTTCATGACTAAAGAGGTAGTTGCCTCCATACGAGACTCATCATTGGGCTAATGTGTAAAAATGCAATGCCTACAGTCGCCCCCACTTTGATGGGACTTGTGCAGTGTGTGACAATGACAATCATATCAAAGTACGTGCAATCCCTTTTTACTTACCTGGCTCGCCAGCTGTCACCTGGTCTGCCTGCTGTGCTGAGTTGATAATGCTAAACCCCGTACCTAGGGCGTCGCGGTTGTATCTCCGTACCTAAAGTGCCGCATTGATGATATTGGTTGTCTGGATGCTAACCCCGTACCTAGGGTGTTGCAGTGACGTCTTCGTACCTAGAGAGTCATAAATGTCTGAATAGTCCCATGTCGTACCTGGCGTGCTAACCCCGTACCTAGGGCGTCGCTATGGTCTGAATGCTAACCCCGTACCTAGGGTGTTGCAGTGACGTCTCCGTACCTAGACAGCCATAAAATGTCTGAATAGTTCACATGCCGTACCTGGCGTGCTAACCCCGTACCTAGGGCGTCGCTGTGGTCTGAATGCTAACCCCTTACCTAGGGTGTCGCAGTGACGTCTCCGTACCTAGAGAGCCACAAAATGTCTGAATAGTCCACATGCCGTACCTGGCGTGCTAACCCCGTACCTAGGGTGTCGCAGTGTGATATCTCCATACCCGGAGTGCCGTACCTGGCTGAACTGATCTGGTGATGATGCGGGCCTCGCCCCTCGAATTTCATACCCGGCAGAAACTGATCCAAACCATTATGGGCCTCGCCCCCAGGATGCCATACCCGACAGAACTGATGCTGAACCTAATGTGGGCCTCGCCCCCAGAATGCCATACCCGGTAGAAGAAAACTGTTATCGATGCTGAACTGATGTGGGCCTCGCCCCCAGAATGCTATACCCGGCAGAGAAGAAAGAAACGTTATCGATGCTGATACTCTCTTTCAACACACTGTAGTGCCTCTCTTCGAGATAATCTTGATAGCAAAACATATTTTTTTTTTCCTCAACGGATGCTTCGCGTCAAAACCAAAGAACCTTCAAAGTACTCTACGTACTCAAATCCAATTTTATGAATATGTGATCCAAACTAGATTCCTAGTGTGT
>SKCR01027036.1:0-19154 GCA_019454045.1 Zanthoxylum bungeanum | reverse complement strand
CTTAGAATAAACCAACATCGACTCCCTATTACGGCAAAGTGCCATGAATCCGAAATGGATTCCATGTATAACAACTATTTTGGATACTAGTGTTGTACCACAAGGCATTGTGCCTATTGGTACATTAAACGTCTTCAAGGAAGACATACATGAATGGCAACATACCAACGTACAAAGCCGGGCTTTTGGAGCGAAGAAAGTATCGTTATCAACATTGTGTTAATAACGGTTCAACCTTTTACCTGTTGCCATGGTAAATCCTTTTGAAGATGCTTGTTGATAACTGCGTATTTCATTTATGAAATGTGTCAGTTATAGATCAAAATCGCTTTCCTGAAAAGGAAACCTTTTGGAGGATGCTTACAACATCCTGACGATTTTGTATAACCGACAAACAAGGTTTGCGGGTTATTCGATCCATGTTTGGATTGAAACAAGCATAAGGTTCTTGGAACTGACGTTTTGAAATAATCATTGGTTTTTTGATTTGACTCAAAACGAAATATTCTTGTGTATATAAGGAGGTTAGTGGGAGAGGGCACTGACAATGAAATTCCCATAAAGCTATCGGTGAAAGCTTGGCTTTCATAAGAAATTCTCCGTAGAATTCTGGGGAGTAACAACCTTTATTCAAGGAATAAAGATCTACCGGGATAGATTTGGAGTTGTTAACACTCTGGAAATTGTACATTTAAAATGTACTTGTATTGGTGTCTCATACGCTTCGAGCATATGGAGTCACAATCGGGTCAATCCAAGTGATAGTCACTGGATTGAAGATTAAGAACATCTGTTAGTATCTGAGAGAACTAAAGATGTTGTCTTAAACTATGGAGATGGAGAACTTGAAGTGACTGGGATCACTGCTGCAAATTTCCAAACAATTAAATAAGAAGGTACTATAAAGTTTGAATAACGGGACAGTAAGCTAGAAATATTCCGAGCAAGATAACTGTTGCCGAATAAACAACAAATTCAGATTATTGCTGGAGCTGAGGCAGCAATAGAAGCCATTTGGATTGATAATAAATCTAATTAGATTAGATATAGTTCTGTTAGCGGCTGAGCTAGGCGTCAGCACAGGCTAAAGAATTAATGGTCTCGTCGACGATCCAGATATATACTTCTATATCATCTGATTCGTTCGGATCATACATCGTGGCGATGTGATGATCGTATAAATCGCGTCAGAAGATAATTACGCAAATCCGCTGACGAAAACCTTTCCTCAGCAATTTGGACACTTGAGTGACTGGCTATGTGCCAAGTGGGAGATTGTTGGATAAAATGACCCATAGCGTCACTATTTGCACAGATCATTGTGTTGTTGTAGCAAATTAACTATGTGACAAGGAAATTGCACTCTCATCATTTGTGATTAAATCACCATAGATATATAAATGAAGAGAGGTCCATATGATTAGTTCCTGGATTGAGATGATATGAGACAGTATCAGTCCACGAAGGATTAATTATTAAATATCCCTAGCCGAGTATTATCGAGATAGGACATCAATAATGCGGAATAGGCTAGTATTGCACTTGTGCGCGTTGTGAGGGCACAACGACATAGTTCTCATATATATAAGTATTGGATACTTATGCAAGTGCGATAGGAGGTCGTGTTTCACCGATGGTACGGGAAACAGCTTCGCTCTGGATAGACCCCTCGGATCCCATTGGTATTATGACTATGTGTCTATGGGAGGCCGAAATCAAGGTAGGTGTGTATAGTCTTAACCTGAGACTTACATCGCTAATACTTACGATAATCGATAGACTTTGGTCTTGGGGTAAAGGGCTTTAACCGGTTCTGCGTACTCCACTTCTGGGTTTATCAGAGAGTCGTAGTGTATTGGGTGTGATGTCAAGACGGAAGTATCACTTCAGTCATATTGGAGATGATGTCACGCAGGATACGGTACTAGTGCTCTTAAGTGTTGCTCAACCATCGGGATGTTATGACTAGGTCATGCATATCCGATTATAGAGACTAGTTACCAGACATCCGACATGTGCTTCGGACGGGGTAGACAATTATCCAGCCCCAGCCTAGCACGTGACTATCCGATACTGGGCCGATATACACAATACTACGGTATACTACGCTTGATACAGATCTATATATTCCTGTAAGAATATTTCTGGAGAATTGGGTAGGCATGGCGCTTTGCTAGAAGCCAACCTTGTCTTGTAAATTGGTATAAACGTAGTACGAGGTGCTTACGTGTTCGGATAATCCGACGACCGTATTTACTGCCAACATATCCGGAGATCTCATGGGTCGCTTCCTGAAGATTCACCGATGATGTATAACTCGCACTTTAATTAATCTGGGATTAATTGGAAGAGAGAGAAAATTAATCTGGGATTAATTGCGGAGATATTTTATCTGGGATAAAATATTAATTAAAGAGAGAGAACGATTAATTGGAATTAATCGATAAAATAATATATTTGATATATTATTAGAATTGGATTTCGACGCGGAATTAAAATTAGATTTTAATTCGGGCGAACGAATTAATTAAGAATTAATTCGTTAGCGACGTAAATAGTGATTTCGCTAGGCGTAATCATTTAATTACGACGCAACGGAAAATTCGTTAATTTGGAATTAGCGAACCCGAGCCCGGGATTATTTGCGAGCGCATTCGCATTTCGAATTCGAGTGCGGCACGCAAGTCAAATCGTGCGTCATATCGCTAGTCGCATCAATCGTCAAATCACTTGTCACTTTGAGTGATATGACATGACATGTTGTCACTTTATTAAGTGAATAGATGTGATGTGAATAGTGATGAGAATGATGAAAAGCATTAATAGACTTTTGCTTTTTGACTTTTGATATATATGAAAAATGATTTATATATTGTTTTGTTTTTGGAAAATAAAAAAATATATATACACTAAAATCATTTTCTCTCTCTCACTCACCACTCACGCACTTCTCCTTTTCCCTCTCTTTTCATCTTCCTCTTCTCACGGCTTCAAGACGATTTCTTCAAAAATCTTCTGGTTTTGACCGAAATTTTGAGAAGCATTGAAGAAGAGTAGTGCTAGCACACACATGGGTTATATTATGGTGATAGGGAACGAATTTGTGAGCTGGATTTATTTTTTGGAGCTTGAAGCTTGGAGCTTCAATGGAGGTCATCAATGGCCGAACATGGAGGAGACCACCACCACCAACGCCGAGCAGTCCACCTGTGCGCAGCTCACTGCCGAGTAGAGACATGCAGTGCGTTTTTGGTCTTCGTAGCATCCAACCCATCAATGTGAGTATGAATTCCGCCTTACTCCTTTGTGTATTCAACTCGTTTTTATGCATGTTTGTGATCCTTGGGACTTGATTGAAACTCAACATCTGCATGTTGTGCAAGGACTTCATCCTCTTCTCATCAATCAATGCCAACTGCTCAAATCTCTGCGAAGCCCATTCTTGTTCCGGTAACTCTGTTTCTGCTAATACCCTCATAGACTGTATTTTCACTTCCAATGGCGTTACTGCTTCCATTCCATAGACCAAAGAGTAAGGTGTGGCCCCTGTTGCTGTTCTCATTGATATTCTGTACCCCCACAATGCATACGGTAGTTTGTTGGCCCAATCCCTGCATTTTTCCATCATCTGGCCAATATTGTCTTTATTGTCTTGTTGGCTGCCTCGACTGCCCCATTTGCCTGCGGCCTGTAAGGTGATGACTTATGATGGCCTATCCCATACTTCTGTAGCATTGCCTTTGTTTCTCCCTGGAACTGAACTCTATTGTCTGTCACTACATGATGCGGCATACCGTACCGACAAATGAGATTTTGAGCTATAAACTTTCCCATATGCTTTGTGTTGGACATAATGACCCATAGCGTCACTATTTGCACAGATCATTGTGTTGTTGTAGCAAATTAACTATGTGACAAGGAAATTGCACTCTCATCATTTGTGATTAGATCACCATAGATATATAAATGAAGAGAGGTCCCTATGATTAGTTTTTGGACTGAGAATGATATGAGACAGTATCAGTCCCCGAAGGATTAATCATTAAATATCCCTAGCCGGAGTATTATCGAGACTGGACATCGATAATGCGGAATAGGCTAGTATTGCACTTGTGTGCGTTGTGAGGGCACAATGGCATAGTTCTCATATATATAAGTACTGGATACTTATGCAAGTGCGATAGGAGGTCGTGTTTCACCGATGGTACGGGAAACAGCTTCGCTCTGGACAGACCTTTCGGAATCCCATTGGTATTATGACTATGTGTCTATGGGAGGCCGAAATCAAGGTAGGTGTGTATAGTCTTAACCTGAGACTTACATCGCTAATACTTATGATAATCGATAGACTTTAGTCTTTGTGGTACAGGCTTTAACCGGTTCTGCGTACACCACTTCTGGGTTTATCAGAGAGTCGTAGTGTATTGGATGTGATGTCAAGACAGAAGTATCACTCCAGTCATAGTGGAGATGATGTCACGCAGGATACGGTACTAGTGCTCTTAAGTGCTGCGCGGCCATCGGGATATTATGACAAGGTCATGTATATCCGATTATAGAGACTATGTTACCAGACATCCGATATGTGCTTCGGACGGGGTAGACACTTATCCAGCCCCAGCCCTACCACGTTACTATCCGATACTGGGCCGATACACACAATACAATCGTATACTACGCTTGATACAGATCTAATATTCTTAAATGGATATGTCCGGAGAATTGGGAAGACTTGGTGCTTTGCTAGGAGTCGACCTTGTCTCGTAAATCGGTTAAAACGTAGTACTTGGTACGTACGTGATTCGGATAACTCCGACGACCGTATTTACTGCCAACTTATCCGAAGATCTCATGGGTCGCTTCCCGATAATCCACCGATGACGCACAACTCGTACTCTTGAATAATCTGGGATTATATAGAAGAGAGAGAAAATTAATATATGTTAATACGGAGATATTTTATCTAGGATAGAATATCGTCTAGAGAGAGATAACGATTAATTTGGAATTAATCGATTAAATTAATATATTCGATATATTAAACGAAATTAGATTTCGACGCGGAATTAAAATTAGATTTTAATTCGGGCGAACGAATTAATTTAGAATTAATTCGTTAGCGACGTGAATAGTGAATTCCTAGGCGTAATCATCTAATTACGACGCAACGGAAAAATCATTAATTTGGAATTAGCGAACCCGAGCCCGAATGTGATTGCGAGCGCATTCGTATTTTGAATTCGAGTGCGGCGACGCAAGTCGCATTAAGCGTCAAATCATTAGTCGCATCAAGCGTCAAATCACTTGTCACTTTGAGTGATGTGAAATGACAACATGTCACTTTATTAAAGTAGATGTGACTTGATGGACTTGTGATGGACTTTTGACTTTGGAGTGTGGAACACTCAAGGATATTACAATAGATTTAATTTGTTTTTTGAAAGAAAATTAAATGGTAAAAACTTTTGTTATTTTTGGATATATATAAACAAATGTTATACCATTTTTTGTAACAACTTAACACATTTCTTTCTCTCTCATTTTTGCTCTCTTCTCTCACGCCCAAAGTGAGAAATACTCACTGTATTTTGAAGCCATTTTGGCGTGAATAGGGAAGCCAAGAGTGGGTTTTCATGGTGAAAATTCAAGTGCTAGCACACTTACGAGTCTTGCGAAGGTGGTAGGGAGGTTCGCCCATGAGCCGGGATCCGTCGGACGAGGCTTGGAGCTCCGTTTCGCAACTCAAATTTCTGTTTTGCAAGGTAGTGGACTGCTACCAGTGGCGCCAAAAACAGTGGGCATTTTGGGCTTGATTCGTCTCCAAATCGACTCAACCGATCGATGTGAGTATTCCGCTATCTCCGTTGGTGTATTCACGCATGTTTTCATTGCTTGTTTGATCTTGGGACCTAGATTAAAACCAACAATGGCATCAAGAGCCTTAGGTTCAAGCATGAAACTTTTAGGGTTAAAATTTGGGTAAATGTTTGTGGATGATTTGAATAAATAAATTGATTGTTTGAGTATGCTTATAACATGTATAATTGCATTTTGGTTGGACCAATTGTTGAAAAATGATTTGAATTATTTTCCCCAAATTGAAGACCTTGGCCGAATGTGTGGAAGATTTTTGGATTCTTGAAATTTTTGTTTTTGATTCATTTGATGAGTTAGAATCATGTAGGATGCTGTTAATTTATGGTCAATTGGATTGTACTTTGAATTGAACATAAATCCCCAAAATTCTTATGTTGGCCGAATGGTTTGATTGCCCTAATGTCTTGGTGATTTTGATTTTGTGACATTGGATGTGTATGAAATCAAATTGGATGGTGATTTGATGTCGATTGTGGGTTCGATTGGATCGAAACCGAATCGGACACAAAATCCCTCCTTGGCCGAGAGCTTTGAAGCATGTAAATGGGTTTGATTTTTCAATTTATGTGTTGGACATATAATAATGAATTGAGTATGATTAATTGGACTAATTTAGTGTTTTGGAAATGTTGATTTAGTTGATTAATCATGTAATACACTTTGGTAATTAAATTGGGAAAATTGGATTTTTTGAATTTAATTATTTGGGCCTATTTTTGATATTGGGCTTCTAATGTTGTATTTGGGCCTATTGGGCTTGATTTATCAAGTTGGGTTTAGGCCAAATGGATTGGATCCAATTAGGCCCAAAACCTTAACCATAAAGCCCAAATGCAACTAATGAACCTTTAAAGTTCAATTGGGCCTAATGGGCCAAGATTGATTTATGGGCTTATGGGGTAAATCCCGGATTGGACTTTGGTTATCGGTTTGACCCGAGTTGACCAAAAGTCCACGCCTTAAGAAATCAATTAAAAGCCCATTGGACTTTAATTGAATTGACGTTGGACGTTAATCGGTCTTTGAGACGCGTTACGATTAAATTTGGAATTTAAATCGTAAAAGGTTTATAAATAAAGTGTAATATTCAATTTGGAATTGAATAGTGAATTAGTATTAAATACATATTAAATTAGATTTAATGATGTAGTTTAATTTAATTCATGAATTCGTACTTTGAGTACTTATTCGCAAAAACGAGTTTGACTCGAACAAAATCAAATCGTTGTTTGAACATTGGATGATCACTTAATTATCAGATTAATTAATTTGATTAGATTGATTGATAGCATGCTTATATATGTGTGAATACGTGGTTGTGTTGTATGAATAATGTATATCGGATGGATATTAGTCGGGTGGGGCAATTTTAGAAATTGTTGTAATAAATTCGATTTATTAAATTAGACCTGCGTGTCCAGCCTTATCACCTTCATTCTCTTTGTATTCTCTTCTCACCTATTCCCCTCTATGTAAATGAGGTTTCTTTAAAAGTGTAGTGTAACGGGTAGAAGTAATACAAGTGCTAGCTTGAGTGAGAAAGGGAGAGATTTGATATAGGATCAATGTGTTAAGTATCCATCCGCATATCATTATTATTTATTTTCATACTCGCTTTGTTATGTATTTAGAATGCATGTTTAAGGGTGTATGTGTTGGTTTCTATAATATGTCCCAAGGAAAGATTAAGCATTCATGAAATACAACAAAGAATATATATAAAAGACGAAGTATGGCGGAATCATACTTACAATGCTTTGTTGATGAAGAAAAACAAACCAAATGGAAGCTCCAAGGTGGATGACTTTCGGCCAAGGAAGACAAGAAGAAGGAAGCTCCAAGCTTTGTGTATTCCTTGCTCTATGATGGTTTCCCTATCACCTCTTTTGATCCCTTGAAGGTGCTAGCCTTGTATGTTCCAAACAATAACCTTTTCTTCAAGCTTTTGGCAACCAAAATGAAGAAGATGAAGACCAAAAATGCATGCAGTTTCGGCCAAGTGAGAGAGAAGAGAGTTTTTTTTCTTTTGTTCTTGTGATTTTTGATACCAAAAATCAATTTATATTTATGCCATAATATTTATTAAATAATAATAAATCTATGACACAAGCCATGCAAAGGCTTAGAGTGTCAAACACTCTAATTCCATGCATAACATTTGAGTGAATCACACACTATCACCATGCAATGCATCATCAATATAATAATACATATAATGACATGTGTCATGTGGGCCCCACACGTTTCCAAATGAAAGTGGGCCCACGTGCACTCACGCGTTCGGGTTCGATATTTCCGAAATACCGAACTTGCGTTGCGACGTTAATTAAATCGAATTTAAATAAATAATCGCTCCTAGCGAAATTATTATTTACGTCGCTTACGAATTAATTCTAAATTAACTCGTATGCCCGAATTAAAATCTAATTTTAATTTCGCGTCGAAATCGAATTTCAATTATTATATCGAATATAATAATTTTACTGATTAATTCAAATTAATCGTTCTCTCTCTCTAAATAAGGCACTTTATCCGAGATAAAGTTTCTCCGCAATTAATCCAAGATTAATTAAGTTCGAATCAAATATCATAGGTGAATCTTCAGGAAGCGACCCAAGAGATCTCCGGATATTTGGCAGTGATACGGTCGTCGGATAATCCGAACACGCACGTACCTCGTACTACGTTCTTACCGATTCACAAGACAAGGTTGGCTTCTAGCAAAGCGCCATGCCTACCCAATTCTCCAGAAATATTCTTATAGGAATATAAGATCTATATCAAGCGTAGTATACCGTAGTATTGCGTACATCGATCCAGTATCGGATGATCACATGCTAGGCCTGGGGCTGGAGATGTGTCTGCCCCGTACGAAACATATATCGGACATCAAGCAACTAGTCTCTTTAAATCGGACAATCCTGACCTTGTCATATTGTCCCGACGGTTGCAACCTTTTATAGAGTGCTAGTTTTGTTCTGCTCTGTGTGATCATCACCTCCATATGTCTGAAGCGATACTTCCATCTTGACATCACATCCAGTACACTACGATTCTCGATAAACCCAGAAGAGGTGTACACAGAACCGGTTAAGGTCCCCAACCACCAAAACCAAAGTTTACCGATTGTCGCAAGTACTAGCGATGTAAGTCTCAGGTTAAGACCATATACACCTACCCTGATGCGGCCTCCCATAGACACGCAGACATACTACC
Organism: Zanthoxylum bungeanum; assembly: GCA_019454045.1. NCBI lineage: Eukaryota > Viridiplantae > Streptophyta > Magnoliopsida > Sapindales > Rutaceae > Zanthoxylum > Zanthoxylum bungeanum. Next base: position 10,061 of record SKCR01027036.1, on the reverse strand, counting down.
AATGGGATTCCGCGGGGTCTATCCAGAGCGAAGCTGTTTTCCGTACCATCGGTAAAAACACAACCTCCTATCGCACTTGCATAAGTATCCAATACTTAAATATATGAGAACTATGCCGTTGTGCCCTCACAACGTGCACAAGCGCAATACTAGTCTATTCCGCATTATCGATGTCCAGTCTCGATAATACTACGACTAGGGATATTTAATGATTAAACCTTTGGGGACTGATACTGTCTCATATCATTCTCAGTCCGGTTACTAATCATATGGACTTTCGCCATTTATAAGTCAAAGTAAATAATATTACAAAACGGCAAAAGGCAATTTCATTATCACATAGTTAATTTTGTACAATAATACAATATCATTTACAAACAGTGACGCTATGGGACATAATGTCTAACAATCTCCCACTTGGCCTATAGCCAGTCACTCAAGCATCTAATACCCGAACTATGTATGTGTCGTTCAAAAACTTGCTGTAGAACAGCTTTCGTCAGCGGATCTGCAATGTTGTCATCTGATGTGACCTTCTCGACTTTTACATCGCCACGATGTATAATCTCCCGAATCAGATGATAACGTCGAAGAACATGCTTGGACCGTTGATGAGACCTTGGTTCCTTAGCCTGTGCTATAGCCCCGTTATTGTCACAATACAATGGAACGGGCTCAGCTGCTAACGGAACTACTCCTAATCCGATTAGGAACTTTCGGATCCAAACTGCCTCCTTTGCTGCTTCAGATGCAGCGATGTACTCCGCTTCTGTTGTTGAATCGGCAACAGTATCTTGCTTGGAAGATTTCCAGCTCACTGCTCCGTTATTCAAGCAAAAAATGTACCCGGATTGCGACTTGTAGTCATCCTTGTCGGTTTGGAAACTTGCATCGGTATACCCAGATACCGCAAGTTCTCCACCTCCATAAATTAAGAAAGCATCCTTAGTTCGTTTAAGATACTTAAGGATATTCTTAACTGCTATCCAGTGACCTTCACCTGGATCGGCCTGATAGCGACTGCACATGCTCAAAGCATATGAGACATCAGGTCGTGTACATATCATGGCATACATGATCGATCCGACTGCCGAGGCGAACGGTATCCGACTCATGTGGTCTCTCTCTTCCTGAGTCTTAGGACACATGTCCTTAGACAGAGAGGTACCACGTACCATTGGAACCAATCCCCTCTTGGATTGTTCCATGTTGAATCTCTTCAACACTTTATCAATGTATGTACTCTGGGAGAGTCCAAGCAGCTTTCTAGATCTATCCCTGTAGATCTTTATTCCAAGAATAAAGGCTGCTTCTCCCAGATCTTTCATGGAGAATTTTAATGAAAGCCAAGCTTTCACCGACGTTAGCATGGGAATGTCATTGCCTATAAGCAATACGTCGTCGACATAAAGGACAATAAAAGTAAGTGCTCTCCCACTAACCTTCTTGTATACACAAGGGTCATCTGCGTTTTGCACGAAATCATATTCTTTTATGATCTCATCAAAACGCTGATTCATGACCGTGATGCTTGCTTCAATCCATAAATGGATCGATTTAACTTACAAACCTTGTTTGCAAGTCTAGGTACGATAAAACCGTCAGGTTGTTGCATATAAACATCCTCCAAAAGGTTTCCGTTAAGGAAAGCGGTTTTAACGTCCATCTGCCATATCTCGAAGTCGAAATATGCAGCTATTGCAAGCATTATCCGAATGGATTTAATCATGGCAACGGGTGAGAAGGTTTCGTCATAATCAATACCATATTGTTGACGATACCCCTTCGCTACAAGCCTAGCCTTGTACGTTTGTACGTTGCCATCCATGTCGGTCTTCTTCTTGAAGATCCATCTGCATCCAATAGGCTTTACGCCTTCTGGTGCATCAACCAGTGTCCAAACTTGGTTGGCGTACATGGAATCCATCTCGGACTTCATGGCTTCTTGCCATAAAGCGGAATCGATATTTTGTATCGCTTCCTCATACGTAGCCGGCTCATTATCCTCAATAAGATTAATATATATGAGGTGAGATCAGGAACCCATACCTCTCAGGTACTGTTCTGACTCTCTCCGACCTACGCGGTCCTTGTGTATGTGAAGTTTGTGGTACAGACTCATCCCGGATGGTCTGTTCTTGTTCCGTCGTTGATTCATTGCCAGGAACAGTATCACTACGATCTTCATCGAGTTCTACTTTCCTCCCACTTACCACTGCATTTAGGAATTCCTTCTCAAGGAAAAACCGCATGTAGAGCAACAAATACTTTGTTCTCTTGTGGGTAATAGAAGTAATATCCTTTGGTTCCCTAGGATATCCAACGAAAAGGCATTTATCAGATTTGGGTTCAAGTTTGGTGCCTTCCAAACGTTTAACATATGCCCAGCATCCCCAAATCTTTAGGAAAGAGAAACCTGGTTTCCTTCCTGTCCATATCTCATATGGGGTCTGTTTAACAGACTTCGACGGTACCTTATTCAAAATAAGTATAGCACTGTTTAATGCGTATCCCCAGAAGGATATTGGTAGCTCAGTGCGACTCATCATTGACCTCACCATGTCCAACAAGGTGCGGTTTCTCCGTTCGGACACACCGTTTAATTGTGGTGTTCCAGGAGGAGTCCACTGTGAAAGAATACCATATTCTTTCAAGTAATCTTGAAACTCATAACTTAAGTATTCGCCACCACGGTCTGACCGTAATGTCTTGATACTCATCCCTGTTTGTTTCTCCACTTCGTGTCGAAACTCTTTGAATTTCTCAAAAGTTTCCGACTTGTGTCTCATAAGATACACATAACCGTAACGAGATGCATCATCTGTAAAGGTTACGAAGTAGTGAAATCCACCTCTAGCCTGGCTAGACATGGGCCCGCATACGTCAGTATGAACGAGAGCCAATAGTTCTGTGGCACGTTCACCTTTACCGCTAAAAGGTGATTTAGGCATTTTGCCTAAAAGACAAGATTCGCAGACGTCATATGAATTGGGATCAAATTCGTCCAAGTACCCACTCTTTGAAAGTGTGGATATGCGAGTCTTGTTGATGTGTCCTAGACGACAATGCCACATATAAGCTTCATCTTTTAGATTACTCCTTTTGAGCCTTTTGTTTGTCATTTTAGGAGATTCATTTATATTCAAAATATAAAGACCGTTATTTGCAACAGCTGTGCAAATTTCTGCATCATTTTTATATAAATAACACCCAGTGTTCCTGAATACAAAAGTGTAACCCTGCTGGGTTAACAAGGATACAGATATAATATTCCTAGTTAAACTAGGTACAAAATAACAGTTCAAAAGTTTAGTTCATGCCCTGAGGGCAGTACTAAAACAAAAGTCCCTACGGCCAAAACAGCAACTGGTGTTCCGTTTCCGACCCGTAGATCCATCTCCCCTGATGCCAGCACCCTGCTATCATGCAGATCCTGCACATCAGTACAAATATGAGCACCACAACCAGAATCAAAAATCCAATTTTTAAAACTAGAAGTATTCATATTTATCTCAATAACAAACATACCAGAGGCAATGGCCTTGCCAGCCTTGATATCCTCCCTCTGCACAATGCTCATTCGGCAGTCACGTTTCCAGTGACCCTCTTGCCGCAGTTAAGGCAGATGTCCCGAGATTTGTCCTTTGGCTTCCTAGAAGCCACTGTCAACTTGCCTTTACCCTTCTTCTTGAACTTCTTCTTCCTTGCACCTCCAATTGCCTTGGGGCCACCCTTTGGCGCATGAGAGGTCAATGCAAAATGCGCCTCGCGCTTGCTCCCCTTTAGGAGTTCCCTTTCGGACTCCTTCAGCACAGACAACAACTCTCCAAGAGTGTCGTCGTATCCATCAACTGTAGTTGATGATGATTTGTTTCCAAGTATCAGGAAGTGACTGCAAGATCATATCTATAGTCAGCTCAGCCTCCAAGACTATTCCCATATTGGCCAACTCATCAATGTCGGCGATCATTTGAGTCCCGTGGACTTCAACTGATGCGCCGTCTGTCATCCGGGAGCGGAAGAGTTTCCTTACTAGCTCGTACCTCTTCATCCGCTTATTGGTGCGGTGAAGATGAAGCACGCAATCTTGCCATCATGTTATAGGGATCCAAGTCCCTGTACTGGCGTCTGAAATGCTGGGTCATTGCAGCTAGCATAAACTGACTGAGCTTGGTCACAATCATCACTATGAGTCTTCCATAACTCTAGCTCCAGTGGCTCAGTGGGTTTAGGCGGGAGAGGTCTCTGAATAGTATACAGTATCCTCTCAGCCCCAAGCACTATCTTGAGGTTCATTTCCCAGTCGGCAAAGTTGTCCCTTTGAAGACATTATCGCCCATGATTGTCGCGGATATTACCTTTGCCAATCATCTTGACAACTATAGTCCAACTATAAAGTCAACGATGTTATGGGTACAGTCAAACTGTTACATATAAAAATAACAATATATTAGTCCAACTAATTATTTAAAATATTGACGAAATAATTTTGAAAGACGCGTAAGGCTAAATATCTGAATGAAATTGCAAATTCAATAATAGCCTCCCACTATTTTCTTCAAGTTTCTAACCCTCTGTAGACAACTCGGGAAATAGAATTTCCTAGTGGGCTAGGATCCCGTTAAATAACACACAACCTTGACTTTGGCCAACAAGTTGTATGATATTATTTAACTAGGTAGATCTCGAAGATCAATTGGATCCCATCCAATTCCTAGATCCGGTAGGTGGACATCCAAGTCCGAAACATATATATCTAATACATATGTCAATGTATTAATACATTTTCCTAACCATTTCCTCTGAATCAACTAAGCCTTGGCTTTGGCACAACAAACCTAATGATTCCAGTTAAGCGGGACCCATTGACAAGGAAAATTTCGTAATCAATGTCGATGGACAAGAAAGTGATCTTGACTTTGGCCAACAATCACAACTTGGACAGGACACCGATGTGGAACAAAACTCTCATGATTCAAACACATCCTCAATTGACAAAGGTCTTGACTTTGGCCAACAAACCAATGCCAATTTCGGATCTTGAGAAAGAATCATTCAACGAAGGAAAATCGCTTAATATTGTTTGAGGGATTTTTGCGTAATTGGCAACCAATTAATTTATCTTTGTTAGGTCTCATCATCATACACCTTAAGCATGCTTCTAAAACATCATAAAGCGCGTAAAGTAAAGTAATAGTGATATGCGGATGGATATATAAACAACTTGTTCCTAGAACAAATCACTCCCTTTCCTCTCCCCGTTAGCACTATTCTACTTCTACCCAATTACATAATACAATAAGAGAAACCTCATTTACATTGAGGGGAATTAGGTGAGAAGAGAATACAAAGAGATAAAGAGATAAGGCTGGACACGCAGGTCCAATTTATAAATTCCAAATTTACAATAATTTCTAAAATTACCCTTTCCCTTCTAATATCCATCCGATATACACTATTCATTCATCACATACATATATATTCAAACAAGACATGCTTTTACAACCAATCTAATCCAATTAATTAGTCTTTGTTAAAGTGATCATCCAATGTTCAAACAACGGTTTGATTTTGTGCGAGTCCAACTCGATTTAGAATAAGTACATAAGGTACGAATTCGCGAATTATATCGAACTACTAATTAAATCTAATTAATTCGTATTCAATACTAATTCAATTATTTAATTCCAAATTAAATGTTTACACTTTTAATGTGCTTTAAAGACTTAGATTCTAAATCCAATTCTATTGGGTCTCAAAGCCCAACTAACATCCAATGTTTAATTTAATTCAAGTCAAATTGGCTTTCAATTGATTTATTAAGGCTTGGGCTTTGGTCAATGTGGGTCATACCCAATTACCAAGCCCAAATAAGGAATCACCCTTAAGTGCCATAAAACCAATTTCAAGCCCATAAGGCCCAATTAAATTATTAAAGCCCATTATATTATATTTGGACTTAATGGAGTGATTTAGGCCCAAATTGGATCCAATCCATTTGGCCCAAATCTACTTGGTCCAACCAAGCCCATTATGCCAAATACAATATTAAAGCCCAATTCACCAATTAAGCCCATTAATTAAATTTTAATATTCCAAACATTAAAGTCCAATTAATTAAAGTGTAATACCAAGATTAATATATTAAACCAAATATTTCAAAAATACCCATTAATTATTAATCATGTATTGTTCAAAATAAATGTCCAACATTAATTTTAACAAAAAATCAACTCCTTACATGTCTTATGTATTCGGCCAAGGTGAGTTTTTGTGTCGATTTGCTTTTCAATCCGATTGAATTACTAATCTACTTCCGTACACGTTCTAAGTCATCCAATGATCTTAAAAAACAAAAAATCCAATCCACTCCAAGTAGCAACACATTCGGCCAAGGCATGAGTTTAGGGGAAAAATCATCCAATGCATTTTTCATAAAATTGATTCCATATAACATCATGTTATATACATGCAAGCATACTTATTAATCAAATTTCACAAGAACATGCTTATATCAATTTCTTCATGCCATTCGGCCAAGGTGAAGATTTTGGGGAAAAATCATCCAATGCATTTTTCATAAAATTGATTCCATGTAATATCATTCTATATACATGCAAGCATACTTATTCATCAAATTTCACAAGAACATGCTTTTATCAAATTACCACACCCCATTCGGCCAAGGTCAAATTTTGGGGGAAAAATCATCCAATGCATTTTTCATAAATTGATTCCATGTAATATCATTCTATATACATGCAAGCATACTCATTCATCAAATTTCACAAGAACATGCTTCAACCAATTTTGTCAAATTTTAACCTAAAGTATTTATGCTTAACATGGCTCCATGATACCATTGTTGGTTTCTATAATATGTCCCAAGGAAAGATTAAGCATTCATGAAATACAACAAAGAATATATATAAAGACGAAGTATGGCGGAATCATACTTACAATGCTTTGTTGATGAAGAAAAACAAACAAATGGAAGCTCCAAGGTGGATGACTTTCGGCCAGGAAGACAAGAAGAAGGAAAGCTCCAAGTTTGTGTATTCCTTGCTCTATGATGGTTTCCCTATCACCTCTTTGATCCCTTGAAGGTGCTAGCCTTGTATGTCCAAACAATAACCTTTCTTCAAGCTTTGGCAACCAAAATGAAGAAGATGAAGACCAAAAACTGCATGCAGTTTTCGGCCAAGTGAGAGAGAAGAGGTTTTTTTTTCTTTTGTTCTTGTTGATTTTTGATACCAAAATCAATTTATATTTATGCCATAATATATTAAATAATAATAAATCTATGACACAAGCCATGCAAAGGCTTAGAGTGTCAAACACTCTAATTCCATGCATAACATTTGAGTGAATACACACTATCACCATGCAATGCATCATCAATATAATAATACATATAATGACATGTGTCATGTGGGCCCACACGTTTCCAAATGAAAGTGGGCCCACGTGCACTCACGCGTTCGGGTTCGATATTTCCGAAATACCGAACTTGCGTTGCGACGTTTAATTAAATCGAATTTAAATAAATAATCGCTCCTAGCGAAATTATTATTTACGTCGCTTACGAATTAATTCTAAATTAACTCGTATGCCCGAATTAAAATCTAATTTAATTTCGCGTCGAAATCGAATTTCAATTATTATATCGAATATAATAATTTACTGATTAATTCAAAATTAATCGTTCTCTCTCTCTAAATAAGGCACTTTATCCGAGATAAAGTTTCTCCGCAATTAATCCAAGATTAATTAAGTTCGAATCAAATATCATAGGTGAATCTTCAGGAAGCGACCCAAGAGATCTCCGGATATTTTGGCAGTGAATACGGTCGTCGGATAATCCGAACACGCACGTACCTCGTACTACGTTCTTACCGATTCACAAGACAAGGTTGGCTTCTAGCAAAGCGCCATGCCTACCCAATTCTCCAGAAATATTCTTATAGGAATATAAGATCTATATCAAGCGTGTAGTATACCGTAGTATTGCGTACATCGATCCAGTATCGGATGATCACATGCTAGGCCTGGGGCTGGAGATGTGTCTGCCCCGTACGAAACATATATCGGACATCAAGCAACTAGTCTCTTAAATCGGACAATCCTGACCTTGTCATATTGTCCCGACGGTTGCAACCTTTTATAGAGTGCTAGTTCTGTGTCCTGTGTGATCATCACTCCATATGTCTGAAGCGATACTTCCATCTTGACATCACATCCAGTACACTACGATTCTCGATAAACCCAGAAGAGGTGTACACAGAACCGGTTAAGGTCCCCAACCACCAAAACCAAAGTTTACCGATTGTCGCAAGTACTAGCGATGTAAGTCTCAGGTTAAGACCATATACACCTACCCTGATGCGGCCTCCCATAGACACGCAGACATACTACCAATGGGACGCGGGGTCTATCCAGAGCGAAGCTGTTTTCCGTACCATCGGTAAAAACACAACCTCCTATCGCACTTGCATAAGTATCCAATACTTAAATATATGAGAACTATGCCGTTGTGCCCTCACAACGTGCACAAGCGCAATACTAGTCTATTCCGCATTATCGATGTCCAGTCTCGATAATACTACGACTAGGGATATTTAATGATTAAACCTTTGGGGACTGATACTGTCTCATATCATTCTCAGTCCAGGTACTAATCATATGGACTTTCGCCATTTATAACTCAAAGTAATAATATTACAAAACGGCAAAAGGCAATTTCATTATCACATAGTTAATTTTGTACAATAATACAATATCATTACAAACAGTGACGCTATGGGACATAATGTCTAACAAATATACGGCCATTAGAAGTAAATTGAAAAGTTTGTAATATTCAGTGTTCTAGTTTAATTGGAAGAAAAGAAGCATCTAAAAACAAGTGATGGGAATTAAAAAAAACATTTGAGTCCGAGTTATTAAGTCCGAAGGGGTGTGTTTTACATCTGTGCCAAAAACCAAATGGTTTGCGAGCCCACTGGCCCCAAAGCTTGCCACATGGATCAAAATGTTGTAAGAAAATATATATAATATATATATTATATATCTAAAGTCTGAGTAAGTAAATCTGTAGGGGTGTTTCTTAACTCTATTGCCCTGAAGTCAACTTGTTTGGGAGTCACTTACCCAAAGCTCGTTACATGGATGGATAATATGTATATAAAGAAAAAAATCAGAAAAATCAGAAAAATATTCCATTGCTAAAAAATGTGTGAAGTCTGATTAACTTTAGGACAAAAATATACCCTATTTTCAACTACACTTATGAATATTGTGGGAACAATGAATTGATAATATCTTGTTAGCTTGTGTGTAGGGAGATGGTAAAAATAATCGGAGAATTTACTTATTCGTAATTTAGAAAGAAAGAAAACAACTAAACTTGGATAAGGAGTTTCACATGTTTAGTAACTAACTTGTTATTTTCTTTTCTCTTCTCTTTTTACTTTTGTGTGATCAGTTTTAGATTGAGTTTGGGGTATCGTTGTTGTAAGCCCTCACGAGACTACAACTCGTCCACTATGGACACCTAGGGGTTTAAAGGGCTTGTTGCATACGCTAAATGCAACCTGATCCCTACAAAATGGCTTAGTTATTTTATTTTAAATATGTTTATGTTTTTTATTTTTGCTCGAGGATAGCAAAATGTTAGGTTGGGGGTGTTGATGGGTGGTAAATGTATCAACTATTCCCTCTAATTTGACATATTATTTTGTATAATTTCTTGAGTTTTGTGAATATTTTGAAGTGTTTTGTTTTGTCTGATTTTATAGATAAATTTATAAATAAAGTTTTAGGACTTCTGGAATCAAATTAGGGCCAAAACAGTCAAAACACTGACAAAAAGGGCAAAACTATCATTTGGGCGTCGCGACTAATAACGTGTGCCGGGACACATGGACCAACAGAGAAGTTTTTTTTAAAAGTTCCATCTTTTAACGTGCGTCGAATCTGCTAAGGTACGCCTGCCACGTGTCACATCCACAGCAATCATGCTAACATACGCCGGAAACGTGGTCACCATCACATGCTGCCAA
>SKCR01027035.1:0-19189 GCA_019454045.1 Zanthoxylum bungeanum | reverse complement strand
ATTCCATTGCTACAAAAGGTGTGAAATCTGATAGAACTTTAGGACAAAAATATTACTCTCTTATCAACTGCACTTATGACTGTTGTGGGCAAAAATGAGTTGTTTAATATTTTGCTGCCTGTGTATATGAAGAATGCTAAAAATAATCGGAGAATTTACTTATTCAGTAATTTAGAATAAAACAAAACAACTAGTAACTTGGAGTAGAAGTTTCACCTGATTAGTCACTAACATCTTTATTCTCTTTTCGCTTGTCTTTTTGCTTTTGTGTGCATTAGTTTTACTACCTTTTTACTTTTGTAAAATGTTTGTGGGTATCATTGCTGTAAACCCTCACGAGACTACAACTCGTCCACTAGGACACCTAGGGGTTTAAAGGCTTGTTGCATATGCTAAATGCAACCGTGATCCCTACGAAAGTGGCTTAGTTTAATTTTATTGTTTCTTGTATTTTTTTTTGTGTTTGCTCGAGGACTAGCAAAATGTTAGGTTTGGGGGGTGTGATGAGAAGAAAATATATCAATATTTACCGCCCCTTTAACTTAATATGTTTAGTTTCTCGGGTTTGATGAACGTTTTGATGTGTTTTAGTTTATTTTACAGATAAAATAATATCGGGTCTCAATGAAATCATTTAGGATGAAATATGGGTCAAATAAGGGCAATTATTGGACTTGATATATTAATTTTAGAGATTGGAAACTTGAAAGGGCGTTTTGACGAAGTGCAGTTTTGGGAATTCCAGTTTTGCGCATCTGTCGTATTTTGGGCATAACGTTTTACTCAGATATCGGATTGAGCTGATTCAAGTGCCAGATTAAAGAAGACTCAAAGGTCTACAACCTTTAAAGAGAAAATATTTTCGAATTATGAAGAGTTCATGACCGAAATTGATGAACCATCAGAAGTAAGTATGTGATGTGTAATTATTAAAGTCATTATCAATCATTTTCAAAGCAAAATATAAATTAATAATAATTAATAAAAATTATCAAATCAACACCAAACAATATAAGCAATTAGTGGAGCAATTATGGATTTGGTGGAGTAATTAGTGGAGAAATTAATAATGGATTTGGTGGAGAATTTGATGGATGATTTGATATAGGCAAAATTTTACCTATAAATACCAAGCCATTTCATTTGTAAAATATATACTTTCTTCTTTGAAATTCCTAATGAATAAATAAGAAGATTGTATCTTGTTTGTTTATTTACAGCTTCAGTAATTAATTTCCGCTTTCGCACTTTCTTTTCTTTACTTTTCAGTTTTTACTTTCCGCAATTTACTTTTACGCACAACCATTTTCTTTCTTTACTTTGCAGTTTTATTTTTCAAGCAATGGGGAGGAAACTCCCTTTTGCTGGGTAAAAGGTAAAGCTTTTATTATTGATATCTAGATTAATCTCCCTTAAATATAAAATATAAACTATTAAAATCTGACTTAATGAGGATACCGCTATATTGGCCGGTTGGAAATTACTATAAATTGGTTTTAACCTGACTAAGTATGGATACCGCCTGGTTGGTCGGTTGGTAATTAATTATTAATTTGACTTAACAGGAGGATACCGCCTATATGGCTGGTTGGTAATTATCACGCAAAGTTAATATATTATATTAAGGGAGATATCTAAAATAGTAGTATAAAAGTTGATCTTCTAACCCTATCATTTTCTTTTTGTACTTTTACTTTATTTAATTTCAGTAATTTACTTTTCAGTATTTACTTTTATTTTTTTTACTTTTTACTTTTTACTTTTTTTACTTTTCAGCAATTTACTTTTCAGTATTTAATTTTCAGAATTTACTTTATGTCTTTTATTTTATTTAAATTTTTACTACCCGTAAATATGTGTCTTAACTAAGCCAGTTATCTGGGGTTGTGATGAAATCCAATATCACCGGTTTATAAGGGGTTTAAATTATAATTTGGGTAATATAAAAGTTTATTTATTGAGTCTTAATCTTAATGCTTTTTATTAACTGGCTATTAATAAAATTGAACTGGTAAACTTAAAATGAACTAGACATAAGGATTTTAAGTTTAAGACCTTAGACTTAATAGCCCACGATCTTCATTGAGGATAGATAACCCTTTAATAGATTTCCTTACATGATAATAATATATCTGTGTGGGCGGGGGTAGCCATAATTGGAACTTAATCTTAATGAATCCAGGTAATTTGGTTGACAATAGACATATGGTTCAATTGGGTTATACTGGATATTTATAGTTGACCATCGGAAGAGACTTTTATATAATTTAGTGTTCCAGGTTAATAAATCAATATTTTACTCAACTTTAAGATAATCACTTCATCTTTAAAATGATATTGGAAGAAATCACAACCCTAGATAGTTTTTAATAGTGAACTTTCTTAAACCTACTTTCGAACAATTTTATTTACTTATTTTTAAATTTAGAATCGTCACCTTTTCAAATCTATCAAACAACCTGTTAGATACTAGTAATCATTTGACCTCATAAAATTAATAGCTTAGGTATTAAGTCCTCGTGGGATCGATACTTTTTATACTACTTGAACGATACGTGCGCTTGCGTTATACGCGTGTGTAAGCACCGGTCAGTGACACAAGACTTAATGGGCTTGAGACACAATATTTGGACATTATAATATGAAGCCCATGGAAATTTGAGGATTTTATGTCAAGGAGTTAATCAACAGTGCTGTAAAAAACTATTTCTGAACACATAAAATATAAACTAGGTTCATTCTAAAAAAATACAAGAATGCCATGGTCGAGTGTGACAGACAACTGTTAGGGTTGGTGCCCGGAGTTCCAATCCGGATCGTATTTATGTCTGATTCATGAATACGAATAATTTCTTTTTTCATAATCTTACTTACTTAATAGTAGCACCTCTTATTTTTATATATGTATTCGATCTAATTACAATTAGATTGAAACTAAATATGATTTAGTGATATGTATATATTAGACAAAGACCCTAGAATTTACAACGTAGTGTGCAGTTACAACGTAGTTTGTAATTGACATTGGGAAGCGTTACTATAAGTTTTATATTCTCAAATAAAGTTCCTGGTCAAGATTTACTAACACGGATTGGTTAGTAAATTCCGCTGAGACGAGTACATATCGTATATCGAGACTTGGTCCGATGGTTTATCCCAATGAATCATGAGTCTTGGGAGACTCGTATAGACATGTAGGTGTTTATTTGATAAACACTGAACGACTCACTGAAGATTTCCTAATAGATGGTACACCAACGTCAATAGGAATCTTCTCGAGTTGAGTAGCATGGTGGTTCTTCGACTTGAGATACCACTGTGGATATATGAGTTATCCTCCACACTTTGATGGCCACGTCACCGATCTATTTAGATCAGACCTCCACTTGTTCGTTGTGAGTATACTGATGCTCATGATATCTGTGAGTATCAGATCGAATCCGTCAGTCCTATGTACATGGCATATGTATTGGGTATGTATTTGCGATCTAGTAAATTCATGGTCGTGGTATACTTCAGAAGCGAGTCTCGAATGTAATTTAGAGATCATAAATTTAAAAGTCGACTATTTTATACCTTAGGGATTTGACATTCTTATCTATATCCCCGGTATAATATTGATATCCTGTGACGGAGGGATTATACGTATGCAATGATCTCGACTTGCATAGTTTAGCGAGATTATCCGTAGTCGTCATAATTCATGAGTGGGTGAATTATGGACACGAAATTGGATTTCGTGACAGATAAACCTAAACTTAGAGAGTCCCATAATATGAAGTGTACTCGTTGAGCACTTGGGCAACGCGTTATGAATAATATAGATTATTCATAATACTTCACCGGATTAAATGAGTTAATTCGAGTCGTTTAAACGATTAAACGAAAATACATACATTAGGGGCACTTCGGTCAATTGATAATTAATGTGTATTTGTATTTGATACAAAATTTGATTTGATACATATTAATTATTTGTCAAATGATACATTGACACATGCCATTAATATATATGTATTTGTTATTTAATATAAATAAAAAAACATATATATAATAATCGCATTAATTAATTATTTAGGTATTTAAATGTTAAATATCTAGATAATTAAATTATATCAATAATACATAATTGTTTTGCAATATGTTTGATTATTATTGGTTACATGTAGCATGATTTTATTAAGCTTAAGTTTACAAATAGGAATTTTTAACTTAAAGGTTATTATTATTAATTTTTTTTTGGAAAAGGTGGTTATTATTATTAATTAATTAGATTAATTGACCAAATGACCAAAAAACCTTCTTTAAACCCCAAAGTCGATTTGGCCTTGATTTTTTAAATTGGAAATTTTTTTTTCTCCAATCATTAGAAGCCATGGCCGAACCTATCTCCATTAAAGTTCCCCATGTGTGTTGGTTGGTCGGTTCGGACAAAAACATATTTTATGCCATCTTACGGAAAAATATTTTCGTAAAAGTTTCGCTATGTTTCTAACCTATTTATGCCGTTATTTGATATAGAATATATATGTTTAGGTGAAATATGAATGAATTATTCATATTAGATATTGATAATTTATTTGGTAACTTTTAAAAGTTTTTAAGGTTACGATTTCGCCCGAACCGCGAGCTTCTGATGCGCTCGCGCTAAAACCCCAATAACAACTCCATGACATATAGCATCACATGAGGGCTTCTATGGAGTGGGTCCAAAGTTATTCTACTTGACCCAAGTCATATCAGATTAACGCACCAGCAATCCTAAAGTCAAATATATTTTGACGGTTAAAGCCGGTTCAAGCTCGACACCAAGTATTCGAGTGACACAAGACTTAATGGGCTTGAGATACAATATTTGGACATTGTAATATGAAGCCCACAGAAATTTGAGGATTTTATGTCAAGGAGTTAATTCAATTATGGCTTTAAAAAACATACCACCTTTGTTTGATTTTTATGATTTTGTTATTTTTCTTTTATTGACTTTTTTAATAAATCATTGATGACTTTAACCACATTGTTTGACATTTTTGTTACGTTGTCTAAGTTATTAAATGACTATTAAGGGCTTACCCTTTAAATAGCCATTAGTTAGCATGTTAGGGTGTTTTGTTATTTTTGCACCTATTAGGGTTTCTTTTATCGTACTATACATGTTAGGGTCTTCCTGGTTCTGAGACTGTGAATCTGCCCGTTAGCCCTTCTATAGTGCTTCCAGTTTTTGAGACTTTGGCCGGTAATTCTGTTTCTGTAGTGACTAGATTGTGTGACACTGTGAGTCAGGTTGCTGTGTCTGTTGCTAGTGAGGCTCTTGCCGCCTCGATCTTGAATTCTTCTTTCCCTGTGAATGAGATTGTTGATGCCGTTAATACTGGTAACTCTTTTGGCGATTCTAAGACTGTGTCATGTGGTGGCTTAGTCTCGCCTTCTGGTTTTTTTCCTGGGCTTGCTTCACCGGCTACGAAATTGAGTACTTTAGTTGGTGGTGCTAGTGCCTCTGGGGTTGCTAAGGCAGATAGTGCATGTATGAATGTTCAATCTAATGTAGTAGCTTTGGGGGCAATGCTTCTGCTTGTCCTAAAAGTTAGGCTATTGCGCTGAATGGACCTAAAGGAGTAGATCCTCTTGACTCGGCATGTTTTTCTACCGCATTGCACTATGTTCAACCAAATGTTATTGATGGTAAGGTTATAGTATGCCCTCATGTTGAGGTTATTGAAGATGGTAGTGTGTATTGGTAGAGTACATTGGTTGGTTACTTTGTGGGTAAAAGACTTCATTTTCAAACTGTCAACTCTATTGCGCACAAGTTATGGGGGAGACTTGGTTTGCTAGAGGTTCTTACTTCCGATATCGGCTTCTTTTTGTTTAGATTTGATAGCCTTAAAGAAGCTAGTGCGGTGTTGGATGGAGCCCCTTGGCATATGGCTAATAGACCGTTGGTTCTCAAACTTTGGCAACCTGGCTTATCTTTGACCAAGGAAGACCTATTTAAGGTTCCGATTTGGGTTAGACTTCTGAAGTTTTTGGCCATTCGGTGAATTCATGCCCTAAAAAGGCTCATAGTAAGGAGGTTAGTAAACCCTCTCAGTCCTGGATTCCCAAGCCATCTATTCCTTATACGGATAAAGTTGTTACGGCTGACACTACTGAGGTAAAGGAGGGTGCCTGAATTCCGGTCTCTAAGAAGAAGAAAAGTAAGGGAGCGACTGTGACCATTACTATTAGCTTGAGCGGTGATGTGATTCAGGATGTTCCCACTGACAGGGTTCTTGTTTTGGGTGAGTGCTCTTCCAATAGGTTGGAATCGGCTCTGGTAACTCCTCCTATGTCTGTGGTTTCGTCTAAGGCAGTTATTACAGAGGCAGAGGGTAAGGAGGAAGGTGAATGTTCACTTGCTTCTTCACTTCTTGTTGAGGATCTTCCCAAGTCTGTTTTAGCTGAGTCTTCGCCTTCTGGAACTTATGATTCACCCACTCCCAATGACAACAGTTTGGCTAATAAGGTCATTGATTCTCAGGAGATCAGGAAATTGGTTATAAGGTAACAAATCTAGAAAGGGTTCTGGTGGTAAAAGGAGTTAGAAACGGCAGTCCCCGAGAGGGGGTCGATGGCGCTGATTTATTTGGGTTTGGCTCCACTCTTTTCTATTTTAATGATTTTTGGTTGTTGGAACATTCGGGGTCTCAATGACCCAATAAAACAAGCTGAAGTTAGGAGGTTTCTTCGGGATGAGAAGCTTTCTTTGTGTGGTTTAGTTGAAACCAAGGTTAAGGAGGTTAATTTTGTGAATGTATCTCGTGTGATTAATCATTCATGGAAGTTTTTTTGCCACTATGATATTCTTCCGTTTGGCCGTATTGGGTGTGTTGGAACCCTAGTGACATTGATGTTAGTATTATTCGCTCTTCATCTCAAGTTATTTATTGTAGTGTGTCTCATATTTCTAGGTTGTGGACTTGTGTGGTTTCAGTGGTTTATGGTGAGTGTGACTACGAGAAGCGTCGGGAGCTTTGGGCCGACTTGATTTCTAGTGTTAGTGTTTTTTATGATTCTCTGTGGCTTGTTTTAGGAGACTTCAATGCTATTTGCTCTCCGATTGAGCATTGTGGTGGATCTGTGGCATGGCCGGCGTGGAAAGATGATTTGGGCTGCTGTTTGGGTCAGGCTGGTTTGGATGATCTTCAGTTCTCTGGTTGTCAGTTTACTTGGTTTAATAAGCAGATTCAGTCTCCTATTTGGCGTAAGTTGGATCGTGTTCTCACTAATTCGTCTTGGGAGTGTCTCTTCCTGGGCTCTGCTGCCCGCTTTCTTCCCCCTCGGATTTCATATCATTCTCCTATGGTGGTTAAACTTGCAAAGCTCCCAAAGAGGAAAATTCCCTTCAAATTCTTTGATTTTTGGGCTGATCATCCCGATTTTCTCTCATTTGTGGCTAGGACTTGGGATATTGATGTTCATAGCACTCTGATGTTCCGTTTATGTTGTAAGCTGAAGAGTGTTAAGGTGGCCTTGAAGAAGTTTAATGTTGAGCATTTCTCTAAGATTTCGAGTAAGGTTTTGGAGATTATGAGGGAGTTGGATAGAGTTCATTATGCTTTACAGGAGTGCCCCGGTGACTCTACTCTGTTAGCTAAAAAAGCTAGTCTTTTGTTATGGTATGGTGACATGAGCCGGGCTGAGGAAGGCTTCAATAGACAGAAATCTCGTGTTCAATGGCTAAACCTTGGGGATCATAATACTAAATTCTTCTTTACTGCTATGAAGAGCCTTCACGGCCGTAGCAAGATTACTTCTATCACTAAGGAGGATGTGACCCGTGTAGAGGATGTTGTTTTGGTTAGAGATGAGATTGTTTCTTTTTTTGAGACCCTTTTGGGGCCCCCAGCATTATCAGTAGGATATTGATAGGGTTGCCCTTAGATATGCAATTACTAGGTATGTGACAGCTGAGCAAAGTGAGTCTCTTACCCGAGAGGTTTCAGATGATGAGATTAAGGCTGTCTTATTCGCGCTGAAGGACAATAAAGCTCCAGGACCTGATGGATTTAATTCGGGTTTCTTTAAGAAGTCTTGGAATGTTGTGGGGGATGATGTCCTTTGTGCTATTCACTCTTTTTTTTCCTCTGGGCGTCTCTTGAGGCAGGTTAATGCTACTTCTATTGCTCTGATTCCTAAGACTCCCAACCATTCTCAGGTTAAGGATTATCGGCCTATTTCTTGTTGCAACACTATTTACAAGTGTATTGCTAAGCTTATTGCGAATAGGATCAAGGTTATTCTTCCTTCAGTGATAAGTCATAATCAATCTGCTTTTGTTGCGGGTAGGCGTATCAGCGACAACATTCTTTTGTGTTAGGAATTGGTTCAGAATTATCATCGGATTGGTGGTTCCCCGAGATGTGCTCTTAAGATTGACTTGATGAAAGCTTATGACACTGTTCGTTGGGACTTTTTGGTTGAGGTTTTGCGGACTGTTGGGTTTCCAGAGAGGATGGTGGGTTGGATTCAGGAGTGTATGACTTCTACTGGGTTTTCTGTGTCTATTAATGGAGAGTTGCCTGGTTTTTTCTCTGGGGGTCGCGGGTTGCGACAAGGTGATTCTATGTCTCCTTATCTCTTTGTTTTGGCTATGGAATTTCTGTCAGTCTTACTTCATAAAATGGCTCTTAATCAGGGTTTCCAATTCCATGGGCGGTGTTCTAAGGACCGTCTCACTCATCTTTGCTTTGCAGATGACCTTATGATTTTTTGTAAAGCGGATGCATCATCGGTTTCCTTGATCAAGGATTGTCTCGAGCAGTTCAGTGGTTTATCAAGTTTAATCTCGAATCCAGCTAAAAGTCATTTATTCTCCTCTGGTATCTCTTCTACCCTTCAGGGCCAGCTGCGTCATGTTCTGGGCTTCCAAGAAGGGATTCTTCCAGTGCGGTATCTGGGAGTCCCTTTGATTTCTACTAAACTCCGGGCCTCAGATTATGCTTCTCTTGTGGATCGTATTGTTATGCGTGCTAAGAGTTGGAGTAGTAAGTTTCTCTCTTTTGCAGGGCGGCTTCAGCTCATTAAGTCTGTTTTGTTCTCCATTCAAGTTTATTGGTCTTCTTTATTTATTCTTCCTAAGTCTGTTATTAGGAAGGTGGAGACGATTCTCCGTTCTTTCCTTTGGAAGGGTAGTGAGCTCACCTCTTCTGCGGCGAGAGTGGCTTGGAGTAGAGTTTGTTTACCTCTAAAGGAGAGGGCTGGGGATTAAGAGATTGGATACTTGGAATAAAGCGGCTATTGTTAAGCACATTTGGTTTCTTTGTTCTGGCCAGGTTTCTTCTTGGTCGAATTGGGTTCAATCTTATTTGTTGAGGAGGTGAAGTTTTTGGGAGGTGTCTTGCCCTACAGATTGCTCTTGAAGCTGGCGTAAGATCTTGGAGCTGGCGTAAGATTTTGGAGCTTCGTTCTTGGTCCCGGCGGCGGATGAGAGTTAGGATTGGGAATGGTGAGAAGACTTTATTGTGGTTTGATTTTTGGCATCCTATGGGTCCGATTGTGGATACGTTGGGTGATAGAGTGATTTATGAGGTTTGATGAGGTTCGGTATCTCTACTTGATGAGGTTCGGTATCTCTGCTTGCTCGCAATGTATTCTCTGTGGTTGTTCAAGTGAGGATATCAATCATCTTTTCTTCCAGTGTTTTTTCTCCTCGAGGATCTGGTCTATTGTGCTGGATTTGTGTGGGTTAGATTGGAGTTGCCGAGATTGGCTTCAGACTGTTGAGTGGATGTGTCAGTTTTCTGATGCCTCTTTACGTCATATTTTTTGTTCGGTTGTCTTTTACTGCGTCAGTTTACCATATTTGGAGGGAGAGGAATGCCCGCACTCATGATGCGCCTCTTCGGCCTGTTTTTAGTTCTGCTTAGTGATATTGTTTTTTTATGTTCGGAATCGTGTTAGCTTTTTACGGAAGGTGAATCCATCTTATGAGAATAAATGGCTTCACCTATCCTGGCACTTGCCCGATGACATCTTCTGTTGATCTTATTTTGCTTGTAGCCTTTCGGCTTTTGTTCTAGGAGGGCCTGTCATCTCTAGTAGTCTGGGGTATGCCCCTTTGCTATTGTATAGTTTTCTTTTGGTATATACTTACTTTATCCAAAAAAAAAAAATGACAAAATGTTGGTATTTGGGCATTTTGCACTCTAAATGTTTGAAGAACAGCTAAGCTAAGATTAAATTAAGAAATCATCGTGATTTGTTTGTAATATTATGTATTTAAAATACCGAATGGGTTGCTGGATTAATGTATTAAATTAGATGGTGAAATAAGGAAGATAGATAGCGAAGGCAGTTTCTGTCAGGATCTGGACAGGCTGTGTTTGGTCGCTTATAACATGGGTTTTATTTTTCCGATTGATAAACTATAAATTCTAGGTAAAATAGCACATAAGGAAGTAATAAATCCAAAAATTAGAATTTTTGGACATAAGATTAGGCCGAGCCGAATTTTTGAAGTTGGACGACCTGCTACCGCTTCATCCAGTTTTTCAGCTTGAACAGCCCCTAAACTTTGGATTATAACTTGTGTTTCTAAAATCAAAATTGAGATCCATAATAATTTACATACACTAGATATAATAAAGTCTATTCTATTAAAATTTCAGCCAAGGATTCATTCCCAACTAAGTACAACGAATTTTCAAATTTAGACGTTAAGTAGTGAGTTTCAGCGACTTACTAAAATCTAAATTTCCGCTCCTGCACTTGTGTAACTCCAAAACTTAGCCCGTAAAAATTCGTAAACCACGCTTAGAAGTTATTAACTTAGCGAAGTCAAGTATTCATGCATTGCATATTGTAGGAGCGAAGCGGGTTTTACCGGAAGTGCGTTTGTGCCCTCAAGTCTTACCTTTTAAGCTGATTTCTCGGAAGTGTGTTAGGTCGTCGCCGGAAGGATCGAAGCTTGGTTCGCTGGTTCGCTGTGTTTCTGTTGCTAGTTCGATGTTTCTGATTATTGTTTTGCTGTTTTTTGGTTGTTGTTTGTTGTTTTCTGGTTGCAGTTTTGCTATTTTCTGGTTGCTGTTTTGCTATTTTTCTGGTTGCTGTTTCTGGTTGCTATTTCACTATTTTGGTTTGTTGTTCTCTTGTTGTTTTTTCGGTGGTTGGCTGCCATTTTTGGTGATGGTTGGGTTTTGGTGGCTGAGTGGTTTTCTGTTTCGGTCTCTCCTTGTTGTTTTTCTTTTTCAATGACTCTTTTTCTGTGTTTCTTCTTGTTGTTTTTCGGTGGTGGCTAGATTTTTCTTTTCTGTTTCGGTGACTCTAAGGTTTCAAGTTGTCGTCCAAGCCTCCTCTTTGTTGATGATTTGTCCCCTTTTATAATGATTTGAATGGATCTCCAAATAGGGAAACAAATCATGTAATTTGGGAAATTTATTTTGGGAAAAAAATCTTATAAATTTGGTGAGGATGAGATCCCAAAATCTTGTTAAATTGGTAAGGATGGGATCCCAAAATCTTATTAAATTGGAAAGTGTTAATGAGGGGATTTTATCATATTTGGGAAGATTATGCATGGGGTTTTTGGGCTACATGAGCCGATTCATGGGTTGCAGGGTGGATGGGCTGAATGGGTTGCAGAGGCCGAGTGCATGGGTTGTAGGGGATTTTGGGCCGCGCTAAGGTTTGAAGCAGAAACTGACTGAGCGAATCTGAGGTTGGCTAGTGAGTCTGAATCCGATGAGGTGCTAATTTTGGAGTTTTCCTTCTTTCCTTTCCGCATTCATTTTTCGCAACTTCCGTAACTTTTCAGGTAGTTCCTCCATACGAGGCTCATCATCAGGCTTATGCAAAAATGCAGTGTCTATAGTCGCCCCCATTTTGATAGGGCTTGTGCAGTGTGTGACAGTGACAACCCTATCAAAGTCATGCATGCATTTTTATTTACCTGATTCGTCGGCCGTTGCCGGACTTACCTGTTGTTTCACTGCTTTTGCAAGATGCTTTGATCTTTGGATTCATTCCCGAATTAAGTTGAGTTGATGGTGAGGTGCTTCGACCCTTGGGATTCATTCCGAACCATGCTAGGTGTGAGATGCTTCGATCTTTGGGATTTATTCCCAAACTAAGTTGATTGATGGCGAGGTGCTTCGATCCTTGGAATTCATTCTCGAACCATGCTGGGTGTGAGATGCTTTGATCTATGGGATTTATTCCCGAACTGAGTTGAGTGGATGGCGAGGTGCTTTGACATGATCCAGGCAGACAACAAACCAAATGACGCATTACAAGTACCAGTAGGGCCAATTACGAGGCAGAGGACCAAAAGACTCAGAGAAGCAATGGCGGGATTAGTTCAGAGTTTTATGGCCGGCTGCAACCAACAAATAGAGGCGCATGTGGGCTTCGATGGAAAGGGCCCAAAGCCATTTCACTTGGCCCAAATCAGTTTAGAATAAAGCTTTTTAGGCTTTTAAAGACTTAAAGACTTGATATTTGTGTATTTTCGTTTTTAGGGGCATTATTATCTTTATGCCTTTAGGGTTTCTTTTTGTAACAATATTTAAGCTTACTTCTTCTTCATTTGAGATACCAACGAATTTGTAAACTCAAAAAGCTTAAAGCTTTGGCTATGGCCGAATTATTGTAAGGGAGGGATTCCCCTTTTCAAGTTTGAATCGACTTATCTAAGTTTTGGCAAACTTAGTGGCGTCTCCATTGCTAGCAAAACACTACAAGGATTCATCTTAAAGGTTCTCAAGGGCAAGTTCTTTGTGGGTCTTCTTTGTGGCCTTGGAAGGGTTTTGTTTCTACAAAATCATTTCGCGGTTCTTGGGGTTCCGTCCGTTGCTTGGGGTTTGCTTGGATTTCGAATCCAAGTGGGTTCCTTGTCATTTGGTATCTAGAGCTCAGGGTTCCAAGGTCTGATTTTTCTATCTTTCCTTTTGTTTGATTTTGTTTTTCTCTTTGTTCTTTGTTATTTTCGTTTCAGTTCTTGTGGATCTTGTTTCTGTTTTTTTGTTTTGTTTATTTCTGGATCTGTTTTGGTGGGTTTGTTTTGTTCTTTGTTATTTCGTTTCAGTCCTTGTTGGTTCTTGATTCTGTTTTTTTTTTGTGTTATTTCTGGATCTGTTATTGGTGTGTTCTGCATATCAGTTCATTCCAGTTGCATATCAGTTCATCTTCATCACTTTTCCAGTTCTGGGCTTCTGTTCTGTTCTTCATATCAGTTCGTCATAGTCATTTTGTTCTTTAGCATATGTTTAAGAAATAAGCATGTTCTTGGCGGCTGTGTGTTTTGTCTCTAAACCCTAGTGAAGTGTGAAATCAGACCCTGAGAAACTAAGTGAAGTCTGAAATCAGACCCTGAAATCTTAGCTTCTGAAATCAGACCTAAAACGTAACCTTTGAAATCTGCCTCTGAAATCAGACTCTGAGTTCAGACCTTGAAACTTAACCATTGAATCAGACTCGAGATCAGACCCTGAAACTTAACCTCTGAAATCAGACCCAGACCAGTAGCCTCTGAAATCAGACCCAGACAGTAGCCTCTGAAATCAGACCCTGACCAGTAGCCTCTGAAATCAGACCCTGACCAGTAACCTCTGAAAATTAGACCCTGAAATCAGACTCTGAACAGTAACCTCTGAAAATTAGCCTCTGAATTCAGACCCTGAAATCAGACCCTTATTCGACTCTGAAATCAGACACTGACCAGCAGCCTCTGAATTCAGACCTTAATTCAGACCATCATCAGACTCTGAAATCAGGCTTTGAAAACCAGCCCTGAAATCAGAACCTAAATCAACCTCTGAAATCAGAACCACATTTAGCATCTGACGTTATCAAAAAAAAAAAAAGAAGAAAAAGGGACTTGAGTGATAGTGATCACTTGAGTAGAAAAAAAAAAAAAAAAAAAAAAAAAAAAAAAAAAAAAATTTAATAGAGGTGCCCAAATTTTCTCCCCAAAATTGCATACGACCGTGAATTTGCATGCTTTATTTTTTTCCATTGTGCTAATTGTTTACTCCTTATTTCTAATTACTCTAGCTTAAGTATTATTGATTGAGTCCTCCGTCATTACTATTCCTATTCGCGTTTTGTTTTCCGCCTGCCCTATATATTATATATTGTTGGGTCCTTTGTTTTCATGCTGGCTTGAGGACTACATTTGGGTTTGTATCTCTTGGATTGAGTGTGATTCACATTTGAATTGAGGACGAACTCAAGAGTGGTAAAAGGCAGTGATTGTGAGCACAGTATCGGGTAAAAGCCAATAGAGTGCAAACACAGTGGAGTGCTATCATTCGAGTGTAAACACGTGAGATTGTGAGGATTTACATATTTTTGTTTTACTTTCTTGTTATTTCTAATCTGTTTGTTTAGTGTTGAGATGGCAGGTCTAACTACTGATGAAAAGATTGAGGCTTGGATAGGAAATTTACAGATATGATGGAGAACATGAATACTGCTTTGGAGAGATTGTCAAAGAGTGTCGAGAGTATTCAAACTGGTAGCGGTCCCAGAGTACCACCACCTCAGAATGTACCACCACCTCACAATGTACCACCTCGCCGTGTACCACCACAGTATGTACCACCAGATGAAGAGGAAGCTGAGAATGAGTTTGATGATTCTGATGGTTTTTGATGTGTGGAGGAGAGATTTCAGCCTGGGCATGATAGGAGGCCTAATAGGAGGTTTGATAGGAGGGTAGACGGTTTGGTGATAGAGGTGCATTTGATGCCAGAAGAGGGGATTATGATCGGAGAGGATATGGTAGGCGAGAGGAGTAGATGGTGATCTAGGTAGCATCAAGATCAAGATACCAACATTCCAAGGCAAGAATGATCCTGAAGCTTATTTAGAATGGGAAAAGAAAATAGAATTGATTTTCAACTGTCATCACTACTCAAACGAGAAGAAGATCAGTCTAGCAGCAATTGAGTTTACCGATTATGCTATGATTTGGTGGGATCAGCTTGTCTCTACTCGGAGGAGAAACTATGAGAGACCGGTTCAGACATGGGCAGAACTTAGGGGTCTCATGAGAAAGAGATTTATACCCAGCCATTACTATAGGGAGTTGTATCAAAACTACAACATCTGTATCAGGGGACCAAAAGTGTTGAGGACTATTACACAGAGATGGAAGTTGCCATGATCAGGGCAAATGTAGTTGAGGATGCAGAAGCTACTATGGCACGGTTTTCTAGGGGCTTGAATAGAGATTGCAAACATGGTGGAGTTGCATCATTATGTTGATTTGGAGGATATGCTTCACATGGCTATCAAGATAGAAAGGCAACTCAAGAAAAAGTCAACATCCAGATTTGGTACTCAGGCTACTTCTGCATGGAAAGGGAAATGGGTTTCCGAATGAGAAGCGAGATGGAGGCTTTGACAAGCCTAGAGGCGAATTCAGTGGAGGCTTTAATAAGCCTAGGGCCGAACCTAGTGCCAAGGGTAAAGAGGCTGCGGAACCGAGCAAAACTAGACCAAAACCTGAGGGTGCAGCTGCTAGAACTAAAGATGTCAAGTGTTTCAAGTGTTTGGGCATGGGACACTATGCTTCACAATGTCCCAATAGCGTACCTTTGATTATAAAGTGAATGTACTTGTATTGAGAGTGCCTACCGATAGTGAGGTTGAGGAGGAGATGCCAGAGTTGGAGGATGCTAGTGACCATGAGGGAGCTGCATACCCCTGGATAACTTATCCTTAGTTGTCAAGCGTGCTTTGAGTGCACTTGTTGTAGAGGATGAGAGTGTGCAGCAGAGGGAGAACATATTCCATACTAGGTGCCGTGTGAATGGCAAGGGGTGTAGTATGATCATAGATGGGGGCAGTTGTACTAATGTTGCTAGCACAGCTTTGATTGAGCGATTGGGGTTGAGTTGCTTGAGACACCCGAAGCCTTACAAGTTGCAGTGGTTAAATGATTGTGGGGAGATAAGTGTGACAAAGCAGGTACTGTTGAGCTTTACCATTGGGCCATACACAGATGATGTCCTATGTGATGTGATACCGATGCATGCAGGACATATTCTTTTGGGCAGGCCGTGGCAGTTTGATAAGAAGGTTATTCATGATGGGTTCAAGACAAGTACTCTTTCCAGCATAAGGGAAAACCCATTACATTATACCCACTTACACCTGCACAAGTCCATGAAGATCAGGTTAAGTTGCAACTTGAGCGTGACAAAGAGAGAGCGAAGGGAAACACCACCTTGGTTGAGACTAGTGAGAGTGGTGTATCTGGTGAGAAAAATAAGGCCAAGGCCGTGGGAGTTTCCAAGGGGAGTGTGAGTGAACGTAAGGGGGAAACAAAAGAGAGAGTTAAAAAGAGTTTCTACATGGGTGAGGGTGAAGCAAGGAAAGCATTCAAGGCTAGCAAGCTCATGTTATTGTTAGTCTATAAGGAGCCTCATTTTATTTTACTAACTCTGACCATTTGCTTCCTGTGTCTATTTCATCTCTTTTGCAGGATTACAGTGACGTACTGACAGAGGACATACCTAGTGGGCTTCCACCCATTAGAGGTATTGAACACCAGATTGACTTCATACCTGGAGCAGTCATTCCTAACAGACCGCTTATAGGAGCAATCCCGAGGAGACAAAGGAGCTACAAAGGCAAGTACGGGAGTTGATGGACAAGGGGTATGTAAGGGAAAGCATGAGTCCTTGTGCAGTACCAGTGCTTCTAGTTCCTAAGAAAGATGGGACGTGGCGTATGTGCGTTGACTGCCGAGCTATCAACAATATTACGGTAAAGTATCGTCACCCCATTCCTAGGCTAGATGACATGTTGGATGAATTGCATGGTTCCAAAATTTTTAGTAAGATTGATTTAAAGAGTGGATACCATCAAATTCGCATGAGAGAGGGGATGAGTGGAAAACTGCATTTAAGACTAAGTATGGCTTGTATGAATGGTTAGTTATGCCATTTGGTCTCTCAAACGCACCTAGCACATTTATGAGATTGATGAATCATGTTATGCGTGCATTTTTAGGTAAGTTTGTTGTGGTTTACTTTGATGACATCTTAGTTTATAGTAAAACAGTAGATGAGCATGTAATGCATTTGGAGCATGTACTTGATGTTTTACGAAAAGAACAATTGTATGCTAACTCTGACAAATGCACATTTTGCATGGATAGAATTGTTTTTCTTGGCTTTGTTTTGAGTGCAGATGGCATCGAGGTAGATGTTGAAAGGTAAAGGCAATTCAGGAATGGCCTACACCAACTACAGTGACAGAAGTCCGAAGCTTTCATGGGTTAGCGAGCTTCTATAGGAGATTTGTCAAGGACTTCAGTAGCATTGCCGCGCCATTGACTGAGGTAGTAAAGAAGACAGTTGTTTTCAATGGGGCGAGGCGCAAGAGCGAGCATTCCAGGACCTTAAAGCGAAGTTATGCAGTGCACCCATTTTAGCACTACCCAACTTCGAGAAGACATTTGAGATTGAGTGCGACGCATCAGGGTTAGGTATTGGAGCAGTTCTCATGCAAGAAAGCGGCCAATAGCCTATTTTAGTGAGAAGCTGAATGGAGCAGCTTTGAGGTACCCCACGTATGACAAAGAGTTATATGCGCTTGTGAGAGCACTTGAGACATGGCAGCACTACTTGTGGCCTAAAGAGTTCGTGATCCACACCGACCATGAATCATTAAAACACTTGAAGGGTCAAGGTAAGCTGAATAAGCGACACGCAAAATGGATGGAATTCGTTGAGTCATTTCCATATGTTATACGCTACAAGCAAGGTAAAGAAAACATAGTGGCTGATGCATTATCTCGCAGGTATGTTTTACTTACTTCAATGCATGCACGGATGTTGGGATTTGATTTGATTAAGGAATTATATGAGTGTGATTCTGATTTTGGTGAGATTTATGCTACTTGTGCAAAGTCATCTTTTGGAAAGTTTTACATTCATGATGGATTCTTATTTAAAACGAACAGGTTGTGTGTTCCTGCTTGTAGTATGCGTGAGTTGCTTGTGAAAGAAGCGCATGGGGGAGGTTTGATGGGGCATTTTGGGATTACTAAGACTTTAGCTATTTTACATGAGCACTTTTATTGGCCTAAAATGAAACGTGATGTTGAGCGTATTTGTGATAAGTGTCTAACATGTAAGCATGCTAAATCTAAATTAATGCCACATGGTTTGTATACTCCTTTGCCTGTACCTAGTGAACCCTGGGTTGATATATCGATGGATTTTGTGTTAGGTTTGCCTAGGACAAAGAGGGGTAGAGATTCAATCTTTGTTGTAGTTGATAGGTTTAGTAAAATGGCTCATTTCATTGCATGTCATAAAACCGATGATGCTACAAACATTGCAGATTTATTTTTCAGAGACATAGTGCGACTCCATGGTATACCTAGGAGTATTGTATCTGATAGAGATGTTAAGTTCCTTAGCCCTTTTTGGAAGGTGTTGTGGGCTAAACTAGGCACCAAACTATTGTATTCTACCACATGTCATCCACAGACTGACGGACAAACAGAGGTAGTTAATAGGACTTTATCTCAATTATTGCGCACTATAGTTGGCAAGAATTTGAAGAGTGGGGAAGATTGTTTGCCATTTATTGAGTTTGCATATAATCGTAGCATTCATTCTTCTACTTCATTTTCACCTTTTGAAATTGTTATGGGTTTCAGCCACTAACTCCATTGGATTTGTTACCTTTGCCTGTTGATGAGCACGCGGGGCTCGATGGAAAAAGGAAGGCCGATTTGGTGAAGCACATACATGAGAAAGCAAGAGAGCAAATACAACGAAAGAATGAGCAATATGCTTCTCATGCTAATAAGGGAAGAAAGCGTGTGGTATTTCAACCTGGAGATTGGGTTTGGGGTACACATGCGCAAGGAGAGATTTCCTGAACAACGTAAATCTAAGCTACAACCGAGGGGATGGTCCTTTCAAGTTTTGGAACGGATTAATGACAATGCATACAACTGGATTTAAAGGTAAGTATAATGTGTCTGCTACATTTAATGTTTCTGACTTAACTCCTTTTGATGCAGGTACAGATTCGAGGTCGAATCCTTTTCAAGAGGGAGGGGATGACATGATCCAGGCAGACAACAAACCAAATGACGCATTACAAGTACCAGTAGGGCCAATTACGAGGCAGAGGACCAAAAGACTCAGAGAAGCAATGGCGGGATTAGTTCAGAGTTTTATGG
>SKCR01027034.1:0-19150 GCA_019454045.1 Zanthoxylum bungeanum | reverse complement strand
GAATTCGAGTGCGGCAACGCAAGTCACATCAAGCGTCAAATCAATCGTCAAATCAAATGTCACTTTGAGTGATGTGATTCATTGATGTGATTGATTGATTGACAAGACTTACATCACTTTATTAAAGTAATGAATAGTTGATGGTTTTAGGTGAAATGAATAGTGTTGGTGGTTGAGAAAGCCATTTCCATTTATTTTATTAATAAATAAAATGGTAAATGCTTTGTATTTTTTGGAAAATATATAAAGGTTTTTGGAAAATCTTTTATCAACTAATACACATTTTTCTCTCCTCCATCTCTCTCTCAGAACTCACGCCCAAGGGGCTCTTTTCTCCTCTTCTTCACAGCTCACTGCCGTGAGCTAAATGGGAAGCATGAGTGTGTTTGTTGCAAAAACACAAGTGCTAGCACACTTACGAGAGTTGCGAAGGTATTAGGGAAGTCCACCCATGAGGCGGGATCCGTTCGACGAAGCTTGGAGCTTGCGGAAGGACCATTTTCACGCCCAAAACAGTGAGCAAATTCTGCACAGCAGTGGTGCCAAACCGGCGAGCGTTTTTGGCTCCATTCGGCTTCAAATCGTCTCAACCGATCGATGTGAGTATTCTGCAACTTTGTCGATATGTATTCGCACTGTTTTTCATGCTTATAATCGATCTGGGACCTTAATAGAAACCAACACAGAGTGCTTGACAGACGTACCCTCTGATATACGCGAGCGAAAAAGCTTCTTGTACAATTCGTGCTTCTGAGATCTGAGATTAGATATGTGAAGATCCTTCAATTTAAACATCATACTGTAAGGATCCAATCCTTTGTTCTGACGAAAAATGAGGAGTCATTGTAGCAAGCATGACGAATTGAGCACTAAAGTTATCATCACGATGAGTCTTCCAAAGCCCATGCTCTACTATTTGCTCAACTCCGGGCTCAGGCCCGAGAGGTTTCTCTATGACATAGAGTAACTTCTTGGCTCCTAGGACTATTATGAGGTTCATCTCCCAATTTGGAAAATTGGATCTGTTAAAGACATCATCGCTCATGACGATATCCCTAACGCTAATATTTCCAGCCATCTCGATTGCAATAGTCCAACTATGCATCAACGATATCGGGTACAATCAAATGTAATGATTACAATAGTCCAACTATATAATCAACTACAAATGAAGTAGTGTGTCTTGTACAGTCTAACTATTCAAAGAAAGCAATAACAAGATATTAGTCCAACTAATACATTTATAACAACGATAAATAAAATAAAGGACCGCGTATTGGCAAGTATTTAAACGAAATTACAAATTTAATACTAGCCACTATTTTTCGGTGAGCTTCTAACCATCTGTGGAGTACTCGGGAAACCTAGTTTCCCAGTGGGATAGGATCTTGTTAAATAACACATAACCTTGACTTTGGCCAACAAGTTGTATGAAACATAACTAGGTAGATCTCTAAGATCAATTGGATCTCATCCAATTCCTAGATCCGGTAGGTGGACCTCCAAGTCTGAGATATAAATCCAATATATATTTCCTAACCTTTTTCCTCTGAATCAACTAAGCCTTGGCTTTGGCTCAACAAACTTAATGATTCCAGTTAAGCGCGACCCACTGACAGTGGGAAAGCTTCGTAATCCACTTCGATGAACTAGACGTGACCTTGACTTTGGCAAACAAGTCACAACCTCCCAAGACATGCGATATAGAACAAAGCTTTCATGGTTCAAACACACCCGCGATGGACATTGATCTTGACTTTGGCCAATAAACCAATGCCAATCTTGGATCTTGAGAGAGAACCACTCAATAGAAGGAAAAATGCTTAATATTTAATGAGGGTTTTTCGCGTAAATTTGCAACCAATTTATTATCTTTGATTAGGTATCATCATACACCCTTAAATATGCATTCTAAAAGCATAATAAGGCGCGAATAAAATTAATAATGATATGCGGATGGATATATAACAATTTGTTCCTAGAACAAATCTCTCAATTTCCTATATCCCTCTAGCACTATTCATACTTCTACCCAATTACATAATACATTAAAGAACCCTCATTTACATTGAGGGAAATTGGTGAAAGAGAAATACAAAGATTAAAGAGATAATAGGCTGGACACGCAGGTCCAATTTAATAAATTCTAAATTTATTACAATAATTTCCAAAATTACCCCCACCATTCTAATATCCATCCGATATAAATTATTCATATAATAAATCCATGTATTCACACAAAGCATGTTATTCAATCATCTAATCCAATAATTAATCTTTTAATTAATGACCATCCAATGTTCAAACAACGATTTGATTTGCGCGAGTCCAACTCGTTTAAGAATAAATACTCAAAGTACGTATTCTTGAATTATATCGAACTATAATTTTAAATCCAATTTAATTTGTATTCAATATTAATTCTAACTTAATTCCAAATATCACATTAATTTTAATTAAAGTGTAATAGCCATAATTAATTAGTTAAACTAATATTTCCAAAATATCAATTAAACTAATTAATCATGTTTTAATTAACCAATTCATGTCCAACACAAATTGAAGCAAAATCAATCTATACATGCTTCTAATGTTCCGGAAAATGTAGCATAAAATAGCAATTAATTTGATTTCAATCCAATTAAATCAACAATCAATTTATCACATGCTTTAAACACATCCAATGGTCTAAAATCAAAACATTACCATGATACATGGTATGGTTCATATTCGGCCACTTGAAGAAATTGGGGAAAAATATATCCAATTAATTTTTCTCAAATCCTATGATGTATAAATCTAATTCATCATCATCAAAACTCAACCAAGCAACCAATTTGAAAAAAATCATGCTCCAAACACAAAATCCCCAAATTAAAGTATTTAAACCCTAGAATAAAATCATGCTTAGAAAAGGCTTTGATACCATTGTTGGTGTCATAGACAAGCCTAAGATCTCTATAACAAGATTTCGGTGTGTGAATATTCAAAGAAGTTGTAGAAATATACTTACAATGAATGGGTGAGAATTTAAAAATTCTTTGATGTATGTTGAGAGCTCCAAGCTTTGAGTTGTTTTCCAAACTCAAATATGAGTTTCCCTATCACCTTCTTTGATTCTTTTAGTGCTAGCTCAATAAAAATTTTGCAACAAAATCTTCCTTTGGAGAAGTTGAAGTTCACGGCATAAAGGGAGAGGGAGATAACTTTTTGTTTGTTTGATATTTTGATTTCTAAAATCAATTACCAAATCCAAAATCAAAAGTTGTTATATGTCTTTCAAAATAAAAAACAAAGTGTGTTGGTTTGGTTTGTGTATTAAACAAGCAATCCAAGCTTTACACAACCATTAACAACTTCCATCACATGTCAAACATGTTGATGTAAGTCAAGTGGGTCCCACCACTTTTAAATTCCAAATTTTAGTTGAACAACTCAACACGCAACTTCACTCGGGCCCGAGTTCATTTAATTCCAAATTAAACGAATTTACCGTTGCGACATAATTAAATCCAATTTAATTAAATAATAATGCCTAGCAATATTATTACGAAAGTCACTTGCGAATTAATTCTAAATTAATTTGTTCGCCCGAATTAAAATCCAATTTTAATTTCGCTTTGAAATCTAATTTCATTTAATATATCCAATATATTATTTAATCGATTAATTCCAAATTAATCGCGTTCTCTCTTCTATTCAAATTTTATCCTAGATAAATTCTTACTGTAATTAATCCCAGATTAAGTTTCTCTCTCTTAGAATTAATCCTAGATTAATTCTATTCGAGTCAAATATCATCGGTGAATCTTTGGGAAGCGACCCATGAGATCCCTAGATATGTTGGTAGTGAATACGGTCATCGGACTATCCAAATACATGTGTACCTAGTACCACGTTCTTACCGATATATAAGACATGGTTGGCTTCTAGCAAAGCACTGTGCCTACCCAATTCTCCATAAACATTCTTTTAAGGAATACATAATCTTTATCAAGTATAGTATACTAAGTATTACGTATTACGATCCAGTATCGGATGTCAAATGTCAGGCCTGGGGCTGGAATTCTGTCTGCACCATACGAAGCCTATATCGGATCACAAGCAACTAGTCTCTTAATTTGGTAATCATGACCTAGTTATACTATCCTGATAGCTGCAGCATATGAGAGTACTAGTTCTGTATCCCTGCATGATCAACATCTCCATATGACTGAAGTGATACTTCCATCTAGACATCACACCCAATACACTACGATTCTCAGTAAACCCAGAAGAGGTGTACATAGAACCTATTAAAGTTTTGGATGATCAAAACCAAAGCGTACTGATTGTCGCAAGTATTATTGATGCAAGTCTCAGGTTAAGACCTATTACACCTACCCTTATGCGGATTCCCATAGACATATAGTCATAATACCAATGAGATTCCCAAGGGTCTATCCAGAGCGAAGCTGTTCCCGTCCAACGGCTAACAGAACCTCCTATCACACTTGCATAAGTATCCAATACTTAAATATATGAGAACTATATCGTTAAGCTTCCTGTAGGCATTGCATTTTTGCATATCAGCCCGATGATGAGTCTCGTATGGAGGCACTACCTCTTTAGTTG
Organism: Zanthoxylum bungeanum; assembly: GCA_019454045.1. Taxonomy (NCBI): domain Eukaryota; kingdom Viridiplantae; phylum Streptophyta; class Magnoliopsida; order Sapindales; family Rutaceae; genus Zanthoxylum; species Zanthoxylum bungeanum. The sequence continues at coordinate 14,536 of SKCR01027034.1, read as the reverse complement.
TGAAAGCCGCGGGAAACGGACGTTGGAAGGGTAAAGTTGGAAATTAGTATTTTGTCAGATTTAACTCGCTTGTTTCGCTTCGGGTTCGCTTATTGGACCTCTGTTTTAAAACACACCAAACCCATTAAATCACATCCAAAAAATAATTAAAACATTTAAAACACATCTCACAAATTAAATAATTAAAACAAAATTAAATTAAATTAAAACACATTTCACAAATTAAATCACCTTCCTAAATTAAATTAAATCCCTTTCCTAAAATACATAAATCACATTCTTAATTAAATTAAATCACCTACCAATTTAAATAAATCATATCCTTAACTAAAAATAATAAATCAAATCAATTCCCCTAATTAAAAGATTTCCTTATCATATACTAAATTAAAAGATATCCCCAATTAATACACAAATCATATTCCTTCCGCAACAAGGTAAATCCCCTCCCTTAGCCTATAAAAAGAATCCTGAACCCACACATCCAAACCCTGGCTGGCAGATTCACACAAGAAACACACAGTAAAGCCCTCATTATTCACGCCACAAACACTTCCTGCACAGCCCTCATATTCACACCCACACCACCTTCCAACACCAACGCATCTACCTTCCTTCACAGCTGAGAACTGCCCTGTGAATTCCCCCTTCACTGCACGCCAAATACAGCCCATTACTTCCCAATTCAAGCGCATTTGACCTGCCATTATCGCACCACTAACCTACCTCACATAAAGCCACCATGCACTCTCACGTGAAGCCCACCTAACCGTTCCTTGGACCTGCGCACTCACCGTATCAAACAAACCAAGCTTCATGTAAACTACCCATTAGCCTGCCAACAAACCCCCCTTGCCTTTACTCACCTAGCTCACACACGCAAGAAGCCATTCAACGCCAGCCCCTTCACCCATTCACAACTAACGCCACAAAGCCCACTCACGTCCTCACACCTTGCCCTCAACTTACGCAAGCCACGTCCCTCACACACACTCTCGCCTCCAGTCAATCACGCCTCATGACCTCACGCTAAAGCCGCCACATGCCCACTGCCTCCTAAATAAATTGCTCACTTTACTACCACAAATTCCCCCCAAACAGCCTTAAAAATGCACCTGAAATACACCCCAAAAATAGTCCCCAAATCTCTGAAAATAGTCCTCAAAACAGTAGCCAAATAGACCTGAAACAGTAACCAGAAAATACCCTTAAAACAGTAGAGAAACAGAGTGAAAACAACAACCCGAGCAGTGAAACCGTGAGGAAAATCGTTGGATTAGTGAACCAGAAAAGTTGCGGAGTATTAATCCTTTCGACGGCCGTATAACACGCTTTCGAGGAACGACAAAAGAGGTTAGACCTGCGGGCACCCTTTTATTCATTATCTTTCGTTTATTTTATTTAATTTGAATATTATCACATGAGAGTCGTTTGAGGCATGATGTGATTGTTGGATGAGCGGGATATGTGTTCCCTTTTGTGGTATATCTGATGGAAACCCGGACGTATATTCCGTAGCCGATTCCGAATGGACGGTAGTATGGTCTGCACTCGGGATACAACGCCACGTACCACTTAAGATACACGTATCTCGTTTCATCCATATTTGTATTTGAGCATGTTATAGTCTTTAGGTTATTCGTTTATTATTTAAAGCATGGTTTAATTTAGTTTGTTATTTATTTGTTAAAGCATATTTAGGTTGTCCTTTATGCATGTTATTAGTTTATGATTTGTTTGGATAATGATTTATACATGTTGATTTAATGGTTTAATATGCTCATTGTGTTACATTACGTGGAATTATTTGGATGAAAGCATGTTAGATCTAAGTACCCTTGAGCATGATTATTGAGTAGACTTGGTTGATTCATTGCACAAATTATATCATCACAAGTGACATAAGTAAGGGACCATTCTGAACCCAACGGTTTGAGGTCTTCCCTTGCGAGGGGTGAGTGCAGCCTTAAATCTTTGTCCCGGTTCACACCGGGTGGCGACTCCATGTTATTTCGTACTCCCAACTAGGCCGCGAGCCTAGAACAGCGTCGTCAAGTTCTGTTGTCTACAGTCTGGCGACTCCACTGGGATTTAGAGAATTGGCCTCGAAATCATGTATTGTGATGTGTATGATTTGCGCTTTAGTTGATAGTTTCTATAGTGGGTTGAGGGGGTTTTAACCAAAGGCACTGTTAAAGCTAGGTGATGACTTGGTGTTTTCCTTCATTCACTACCCTTCGGGGAAAAGCTGTGAAAGCACCTAGAGAATCATTATCTGTAGCTCGTTGTGACAGACTAGTTTGGAAGACTCGTTGTTTATTCCTGACACCAAGCGATAAGAGCCTAAGGGGCTTGGGTACTTAAGAGAGCATCGCTCCACCCTCCCTCTGGGGAATCTACAACGGGAAATCCATTCAACAGTCCGTCACACACACATAACTCGTTGGTACGTACCCTAAGGTATAAAAAAGGTGCACTCACTTGGTCGCTTGAACCCTTGAGTGGGGAGACCTAGTTGTGGGTAATCCTTCGTCAAACGAGAGCCTTTGTCCACACTCCTGGAAACCCACATGTGAACCATAGTTGTATGACCTATAGGGGCCACCCTTTATGCTTTTGATAACCCCATGCATATTGTGTCTCATACATCACATGCATCTCATGCATACATGCATCATGTTAACCCTCATGTCTTAAAAGCCATCATAGATATCCGTTGGGTTAGGGATAAAAGAAGACTTGTCATAGAAGAGTTTAGCAAACATGGACATCGGGAAAAAGGAAACCGAGGAACAGAGAACTTTACTGCAAGGATATAAAGACCATTGGGGGACCTTCAAAAAAAAGAAAAAGAAAAAAAAGGAAAAGAAAAAAAAAAAAATAAAAGAAAAGAAAAAAAAACATTTGTTCTTAGTCCTTGATAGTTAGACATAAGTCCAATGATGAAATCGTTTGCTTTAGGATGAAATCTTAGAAACGATAAACCCTTGATGTGCTTTTATCTGATACTTGAGTTAATGATCTATGTTAGACTCGTAAGCACTTCACTATAGGTTCTTAGCGGTGAAAACCTGAGTAATTGGCAATGTGACTAGTTGAAGAAATTGTAGGTCGGTGAATGACCGTTTTCTTAGATGTCTATCTTGATTTGCTTATGTTATGATGTGTGGTATGTTTGAAAATGAAAGAAAAGTTTCTAAAGAAAAGAAATGAACCACTTATAACCGATAAGCGTGAAGCTACCCATGGGCGAGTATTAGGACCACCATGAGGAGAAATGCTACCGTAAAGGGTAGGTGTGTTGAAAAAACAAAAAAGAAAAAGAAAAAAAGAAGAAGTTCAAAATGAAAAGAGAAAAGAAAGAGACAAGAGAAAAAGAGAAAGAAAACCATGCCACATTGAGCACAGAAAAGCAACTGCAGGCATAATTGAGACATCTAGGTTGGTTTGACCCATCGATCCCAATTTTTGAAACGAAATCATTGAGTTAGCTTACCTAGGGATGAATCCGCAAAGGAACCTTTACACACACACACTTTGAGTCTGACATAGATCATTTATTCAAAAACTCAGATTTGAGTTGCATTGAGTGTTTTGAATGTCTCTGGTTTCATTACTGAGCATTCTTTGAGGACAATGATATGTATAACTATTGGACTATTTCGTAGAATGTGATATAGCATGATGATATGGAAGGCCCCACCATATGGTTCATCTTGACCAAATACAAACAGTGGAGAGCAGAAAGCTAAACCAAGACTGGGGGTGGCCAGTCTACCACACCGTGAATCAAGGACATAATAAGATATTGAGTCATGAGACCAGAGAAAGACTGAGCAGTCGCCTAGAGAACTGGAGGAAGACCTAACCCAACAGAATAGGAAATTCATGCATGCATGCCTACACGTAACATATTTTTGCATTCTTTTTTTGTGTTTGTTTCGTTTTGTATTCACAGGTTTCAAAGATGAAAAAGAGAAAGCGGCAAAGACAAGCCAACCAGAATCAGCAACATATGAGTAATAGTTTTGGGGATGAGTCCCAAGGGGCGAGCCGAACATCAGTATCAACTTGGGGGCGAGGCCCACGTTGTCAGTATCAGTTTGGGGCCGAGCCCCATATCAGTATCAGTTTTGGGGCGAGACCCACATCAATTTCAGTCTGGGGGCAAGGCCCACATCAGTACTAGTTTTGCCAGGTATGGCACTTCAGGGTCGAGGCCTATATTATCGGCAGCATCGGTAATGAATCCCAAGGCCGAGGCCCACATCGTTAAAATTTGGAATGAATCCAGGGAATGAATCCCAGGGTCGAGGCCCACATCGTCAGAGTTTTGGAATGAGTCCAGGAATGAATCCCAAGGCTGAGGCCCATATCAGCAGAGTTTTGGAATGACTCGAGGAATGAATCCGGAAATGAATCCCAAGGGCGAGGCCCACATCAACAGAGTTTTGGAATGAATCCCAAGGTTGAGGCCCACATCATCATCAGTTTTCGGGAATGAATCCTAAGGGGTGAAGCCCATGATATCAGCGGTTCGAGAATGAAACACCTCATAATAATGGTTCAGGAACGGACCATCTCATACAACACAGTTCGGGAATGAACTATTACAGACACATCAGTAGCAGTCTTGCCAGGTATGGCAATCTAGGGGCAATGCCCATATTGGTTCGGTATCAGTTTTGTAGGGTATGGCAATCTGGGGGCGAGGCCCACATCATTATCAGAATCAGTTTTGCCAGGTATGGCATTCTGAGGGCGAGGCCCACATGGGTTCAGTAATAGTTCTGCCGGGTATGGCATTTTGGGGGCGAGGCCCACTTTGGTTCAGTATCAGTATTGCCGAATACGGTATTCTGGGGGTGAGGTCCACATTACATTAGATCAGCTCTGCCGAGTATGGTATTCTCGGGGCGAGGCCCACGTTGGTTCAGTAATAATTTTGTCGGGTATGGCATTCTAGGGAGAGGCCCACATTATCATCAGCATCAATTGCAGGCTTGCCGGGTATGGCATTCTGGGGGCGAGGCCCACATTGGTTCAATATTAATTCTGCCGGGTATGGAGACATCAGCATCAGTTTTGCCGGGTATGGCACTCCGGGTATGGAGACATCAGTATCAGTTTTGCCAGGTACGACACTCCAGATATGGAGATATTAGATCAGCCAGATACGGCACTCCGAGTATGAAGACATCAGATCAGTTATGCCTGATATAACATTCTGGGGGCGAGGCCCACATAGCATCAGATCAGTTTCTGCCAGGCATGGCATTCTGGGGGCGAGGCCCGCATCACATCAGATCAGTTCTGCCGAGAATGGCACTCCGATAATGGAGATATAGTCTGGGAATGGACAGCTCGAGAATGAGCACGCCGAGAATGGCTCGCCGGGAATGGCACTCCGAGAATGGAGATATAGTCCGGGAATAGATAGCTCGAGAATGAGCACGCCGAGAATGGCATGTCGGGAATGGCACTCCGAGAATGGAGATTTAGTCCGGGAATGGACAGCTCTGGAATGAGCACGCCGAGAATGGCACGCCAGGAATAGCACTCCGAGAATGGAGATTTAGTCTGAGAATGGACAGTCCGGGAATGGAGATCGGTTCGGGAATGGACCACATCCGGTGACGGTTCGGAAATGGACCATCATCATATCAGCGATGCCTCGGAAATGGGGTTTAGCATGCCGGAAATGGAGCACGGTTCGGAAATGGACCATCATCACATCAGCGATGCCTCAGAAATGGGGTTTAGCATGCCGGAAATGGAACACGGTTCGGAAATGGACCATCATCATATCAGCGATGCCTCGGAAATGGGGTTTAACATGCCGAAAATGGAGCACGGTTCGGAAATGGACCATCATCATATTCAGTGCGAGGTCCATATTGTCAGCGGTATTGGGTCGAGATGCGTGCCCAGGGTCGAGGTGCCCCCGTTGTCGGTTGTAGTTCCGGGTCGAGATGCGTAACCCGGGGTCAAGGTGCCCACTACATCATCATAATCGAGGGTGAGGTCCCTATTGTCAGTGGTATTGGGTCGGGATGCATGCCCAGGGTCGAGGTGCCCCCGTTGTCGGTTGTAGTTCCGGGTCGAGATGCGCACCCAGGGTCGAGGTGCCAACTACATCATCATATTCAGGGCGAGGTCCCTATTGTCAGCAGTATTGGGTCGAGATGCGTGCCCAGGGTCGAGGTGCCCCCGTTTTCGGTTGTAGTTCCGAGTCGAGATGCGTACCCAGGGTCGAGGTGCCCACTACATCATCATAATCGAGGGCGAGGTCCCTATTATCAGCGGTATAGGTTGAGATGCGTGCCCAGGGTCGAGGTGCCCCCGTTGTCGGTTGTAGTTCCGGGTCGAGATGCGTACCCAGGATCGAGGTGCCCACTTCATCATCATATTCGGGGCGAGGTCCCTATTGTCAGCGGTATTGGGTTGAGATGCGTGCCCAGGGTCGAGGTGTCTCCGTTGTCGGTTGTAGTTCCGGGTCGAGATGCTTGCCCAGGGTCGACGTGCCCATTACATCATCATATTCAGGGAGAGGTCCCTATTGTCAGTGGTATTGGGTCGAGATGCGTGCCCAGGGTCGAGGTGCCCCCGTTGTCGGTTGCAGTTCCGGGATGCGTCCCAAGGTCGATGGCCCACTGCATCATCATCACAGTTCACATTCGGTGGTTCGGGAAAAAAGCCCAGAGGTCGAGGCACCTCGCCATCATATCAATTCAGTTCAAAATAGCAGGCAAGTCAGGTGGCAGCTGGCAAGCCAAGAATTCATTCATCATCACTTTTAAGATGTGTCCCAGGGTCGAGGGCTCACACATCAATTGCAATTCCGGGATGCGTCCCAGGGTCGAGGGCCCACTACATCATCAGCACAGTTCACATTCGGTGGTTCGGGAACAAAGCCCAGGGGTCGAGGCACCTCGACACCATATCAACTCAGTTCAAAGAAGCAGGCAGACCAGGTGACAGCTGGCGAGCCAGGTAAGTAAAAATGAATTGCACGTACTTTGATAGGATTGTCATTGTCACACACTGCATAAGTCCCATCAAAGTGGGGGCGACTGTAGGCATTGCATTTTTGCATATCAGCCCAATGATGAGTCTCGTATGGAGACAATACCTCTTTAGTTGTGAAAGCCGCGGGAAACGGACGTTGGAAGGGTAAAGTTGGAAATTAGTATTTTGTCAGATTTAACTCGTTTGTTTCGCTTCGGGTTCGCTTATTGGACCTCTGTTTTAAAACACACCAAACCCATTAAATCACATCCAAAAAATAATTAAAACATTTAAAACACATCTCACAAATTAAATAATTAAAACAAAATTAAATTAAATTAAAACACATTTCACAAATTAAATCACCTTCCTAAATTAAATTAAATTCCTTTCCTAAAATACATAAATCACATTCCTAATTTAATTAAATCACCTACCAATTTAAATAAATCATATCCTTAACTAAAAATAATAAATCAAATCAATTCCCCTAATTAAAAGATTTCCTTATCATATACTAAATTAAAAGATATCCCCAATTAATACACAAATCATATTCCTTCCCCAACAAGGTAAATCCCCTCCCTTAGCCTATAAAAAGAATCCTGAACCCACACATCCAAACCCTGGATGGCAGATTCACACAAGAAACACACAGTAAAGCCCTCATTATTCACGCCACAAACACTTCCTGCACAACCCTCATATTCACACCCACACCACCTTCCAACACCAACGCATCTACCTTCCTTCACAGCTGAGAACTGCCCTGTGAATTCCCCATTCCCTGCACGCCAAATACAGCCCATTACTTCCCAATTCAAGCGCCTTTGACCTGCCATTATCGCACCACTAACCTACCTCACATAAAGCCACCTTGCACTCTCACGTGAAGCCCACCGAACCGTTCCTTGGACCTGCGCACTCACCGTATCAAACAAACCAAGCTTTATGTAAACTACCCATTAGCCTGCCAACAAACCCCCCTTGCCTTTACTCACCTAGCTCACACACGAAGAAGCCCTTCAACGCCAGCCCCTTCACCCATTCACAACTAATGCCACAAAGCCCACTCACGTCCTCACACCTTGCCCTCAACTCACGCAAGCCACGTCCCTCACACACTCTCTCGCCTCCAGTCAATCACGCCTCATGACCTCACGCTAAAGCCGCCACATGCCCACTGCCTCCTAAATAAATTGCTCACTTTACTACCACAAATTCCCCCCAAACAGCCTTAAAACTGCACCTGAAATACACCCCAAAAACAGTCCCCAAATCTCTGAAAACAGTCCCCAAAACAGTATCCAAATAGACCTGAAATAGTAACCAGAAAATACCCTTAAAACAGTAGAGAACGGAGTGAAAACAACAACCTGAGCAGTGAAACCGCGAGGAAAATCGTTAGATTAGTGAACCAGAAAAGTTGCGGAGTATCAATCCTTTCGACGGCCGTATAACACGCTTTCGAGGAACGACAAAAGAGGTTAGACCTGAGGGCACCCTTTAATTCATTATGTTTCGTTTATTTTATTTAATTTGAATATTATCGCATGAGAGTCGTTTGAGGCATGATGTGATTGTTGGATGAGCGGGATATGTGTTCCCTTTTGTGGTATATCGGATGGAAACCCGGACGTATAATCCGTAGCCGATTCCGAATGGACGGTAGTATGGTCTGCACTCGGGATACAACGCCACGTACCACTTAAGATACACGTATCTCGTTTCATCCAAATTTGTATTTGAGCATGTTATAGTCTTTAGGTTATTCGTTTATTATTTAAAGCATGGTTTAATTTAGTTTGTTATTTATTTGTTAAAGCATATTTAGGTTGTCCTTTATGCATGTTATTAGTTTATGATTTGTTTGGATAATGATTTATACATGTTGATTTAATGGTTTAATATGCTCGTTGTGTTACATTGCGTGGAGTTATTTGGATGAAAGCATGTTAGATCTAAGTACCCTTGAGCATGATTATTGAGTAGACTTGGTTGATTCATTGCATAAATTATGTCATCACAAGTGACATAAGTAAGGGACCATTCCGAACCCAACGGTTTGAGGTCTTCCCTTGCGAGGGCTGAGTGCGGCCTTAAATCTTTGTCCCGGTTCACACTTGGTGGCGACTCCATGTTATTTCGTACTCCCAACTAGGCCGCGAGCCTAGAACAGCGTCATCAAGTTCTGTTGTCTACACTTCCATAACGCGCACAAGTGCAATACTAGCCTATTCCACTTTATCGATGTATAGTCTAGATAATACTACGGCTAGAGATATTTAATTATCAAACCTTTCGTGGATTAATATTGTCTCATATCTTATTAATCTGGTACTGATCATATGGACTTTTATCATTTACATTTCCAAGTAATCGAATTAGAAATGATAAAAGAGCAATTTCCTTTGTCACATAGTTAATTTGTGCAAAGAACACAATGTCTTTTACAAAAAGTGATGCTATGGGTCATAATTGTCAAACATAGGTATATAAAGAAAATGTGATTTTCTTTCGCAATATCTAATTCATTCTAACCCTAGCCACCCTATATTCCTCTTAGAATTCTCTCAAATGTTGAGAAAATAAAAGAAAATAAATAAAAGAAAACCAAAAAGAAAAAAACTAGTGTCCTATTTAATCTCTAACAAGTTCAGAGATTTGTTTGTGAGGATAGCCCACCCTATTTTCTGTTGGTAACGGGATCTAGCACATAAGACTATTTGGTGTCAAACGAAATTCATCATCTTCACATTCTAAACACATCGCACGACAATGAGCAATTATGCCCACTGTCGTACGCCCACTAGTGTAATAAGGTTCGATTTGATTTACTTTTGATCTAGAAATATTGGGGAATATTTAGGGGTATTTTAAGATTGTATTGGGGATGTTTTTAAATTAAAAATCAGACCAGAAACTTAGTTGGTGTTCACATAAATAAGGGCTGATTTGGTAGTGAGACGGTGGCGTTTCGGGTCCAAAATAGTCCAGATTTACACCGTTGTTCGGGGGTTGTTTTGTGGCTGTTCCGGGGCTGAAATTTTATTCAAAACAAAAGCAAAATTTTAGTGTGAGAGTTGGTAAAATTCTGCCAGATGAAGAGAATGATAGAAAAAATTTTATAGTCTGATCTCAGGTGTCTAACATGTTTCCGCTGCACTTCAAAAGTGGTTCCTACTATTGGCATCGAGAGCGAGGTTGAAAAATGTTCTTAAACCTTTTTTTTTTTAATTTAAAGTTACTATTTTTTCTTATGAGATATAAATGATTATATGCATGTTTAGATGAGTAGGCACAAAGTTATATTCATGAGATGATTGTTTAATTATTGATTCATGTGATGAATATTTTTTTTGCATTGATCGTAAATTTTTCAGGCTCTTATTTTATGTTTGTTTTGATTTTGGGATGTAAGACATAAGGCCATTTTCTAAAATTGTTGTATTTTTTTTTACAATGTAAAATTTAATTTTGTTTTAAATTGGAGCACCAAAGTAGCAAAAGGAGTCAACGTCACCATGGAGCGAGATTTGAAGACCAAAGGATGCCTTGAGAATTTTATGTACTAATTAGATTACTATAGGAAAAATAAGAGATCAACAATGTAAATTTTTTTTAAATGTTGTATGTATGTTTAATTCGAAATGTTTGAATAACATGTGATATAACTTATGGTGCCTACTCTTGTATTTTCACATGCCATAACATGTTTTGGATGCATATATATTCTATACATAAAATATGATTTTATGATATTTAAATGGTTAAATTGGAATATGGTATGCATGAAAAACGATTAATTTGATTAATTGGTTTAATGATTTAAAATTGAAAATTCTAAAATATTGGGCTTAATTAGTGCATAATGAATTCCATTGGTATATAGGATAGAAACATTGACGTAAATTCCACAGTCGATTCCGAATTGACGTTAATGTGGTCTGCATTCGGGATGCAAATCCACGTATCTTTGGAATTTATAACGCACCTAGATTAATTAAATGGTTTAATCTAAATTTATGTCCACTTTAGAATTTTAAATTTTAAACTTATTAGTGTTCCAAAATTTTATGAGTTAAAAATTGGTTAGGTCACTACAACTGACTTAATTAAATTAGTTTAATTGAGTAAAATAATTAGTAGAGACTAACAGATATTACTGAGTTAAATTTTAAGAGTTAAAATTGTTAAGATCATTAATAGCGCACTAGTATAAATAAGAGTTATGTTTTAGCTGCCATAAGTTTATTGACACTAGTAAATTAAAATATTAGATATTTTCTTATAGAAACCTTAATTTTAAAATCATGAGTGAGAGAAGGATATACGACAATATATCATGTGATCTCCGTTATTAGTCTGAAAACATGAAATTGAAAAGGCGCTTTGAGATGGCCTTGTTTTCATCCCCATATGGATGGTGTCCATTTTGGGTCGATATCAAGTTTGGATTCTGATAGGATACAGACTCTAGATGTATCTAGTGAACTGACCTACCCTACGGCGACACTTCACTAATTAAGTCGAAGGATTCCGAAATAATTGGTCACACTCACAAAAGAATGATTAAATGTTAATCGAAAGTCCTAGATCAAATTAAACGGTGATTGGTTAATATAGGAATAAGAGTTATTCCCGTATATATTAATCAATTGAGATTGTCTCGATTTATCATGGAAATACTTGACCTACCCTACGTCAGCACTTATTTGTGGGATGATAGATTTACATGGCATAATAATTCTCTTAGGTTTCTAATTCATTATTCGTGGTTCATGCATCATTTGTACTTTTATGCCTAAATGTTTGATAATTTTAATATGCGATGAATGAATATTTAATGCACATTTACTTTATTTATTTCAGACATGGTTTCTCTAATAATTTCCATTCACTCTAACGAAAAATTAACGGGAGAAAATTATGTCAAATGGAAAAATAACATGAAAGTTATCTGGTCTGTGATAACCTAAAGTTTGTCCTGACGGAAAATGTCCTTCCGATCCGGCCAGAAACACTGGCCTGTTAGTGTCCTAGACATGCCCAAGGTCTCTAAGTCATGATATTGTGTGAATAAAACAAACTAAGTTGCGGAAAATTACTTTCAATGAATGAATGAGAATTTGAAATTCTTTGATGTTTGTGAAAGGCTCCAAGCTTTTGTTTTGTTCCAAACTCAAGGAATTAGTTTCCCTATCACCTTGATTTACTCTTTAAGTGCTAGCTAAATGAAATTTTGCAATAAAACTTCAAATGGGAGAGAAGGAAGCTCACGGCAGTGAGATTGGAGAAGAAAGAAAGAATGATGTGAATAGTAACTTGTGTCTTACTTCCAAAGTTGACTTGCTTTATATACAACGTTTGTGTGTTGGATTTGGTTTGAGTGTTTTAAAAGTAAAGCCAAGCCTTACTTCCAACCAATCAAATCCATAATTCAAGCCCAACCACTTCTATCACATGTCCAACAAGTTGATGTAAGTGAAGTGGGTCCCACCACTTTTAAATTCTAAATTTAAGTCGGCTTACACGACACACAACTTCGGTCGGGCCGGGTTCTTTAATTCCGAACTAAACGAATTTTTTGCCGCGACGTAATTAAATCTAATTTAATTAAATAATAATGGGTAGCAAAATTATTACGAAAGTCGCTTGCGAATTAATTCCAAATTAATTTGTTCGCCTGAATTAAAATCTAATTTTAATTCCGCATTGCAATCCGATTTCAATTAATATATCCAATATGTTATTTAATCGATTAATTCTAAATTAATCGCTCTCTCTCTTCCATTCGAATTTATCCCAGATAAATTCTTGCCGCAATTAATCCTAGATTAATTTTCTCTCTCATAATTAATCCCAGATTATTTCTGTTCGAATCAAATGTCATCGGTGAATCTTTGGGAAGCAACCCATGAGATCTCTGGATATGTTGGTAGTAAATACGATCATCGGACTATCCAAATACGTGCGTATCTAGTACCATGTTCTTACCGATTTACAAGACATGGTTGGCTTCTAGCAAAGCACCATGCATACCCAATTCTCCATAAATATTCTTTTAAGGAATACATAATCTTTATCAGACATAGTATACTATGTATTGTGTATTACGATCCAGTATCGGATGTCACATGCTAGGTCTAGGGATGGAGTTATGTATGCCCCGTACAAAACATATATCAGATCACTAGCAAATAGTCTCTGTAATCAGATAATCATGACCTAGTCATACTATCCCGATAGCTCCAGCATTTGAGCGTACTAGTTCTGTATCCCTGCGTGATCATCATCTCCATATGACTGAAGTGATACTTCCATATTGACATCACACCCAATACAATACGATTCTTAGTAAACCCAGAAGAGGCGTACACAAAACTCGTTAAAGCCCTGGAAGACCAAAACGAAAGCGTACTGATTGTCCCAAGTATTAGCGATGAAAGTCTCAGGTTAAGACCAAATACACCTACCCTGATTCGGATTCCCATAGACACATAGTCATACTACCAATGGGATTCCGAGGGGTCTATCCAGAGCGAAGCTGTTCCCGATCCAACGGCTAACAGAACCTCATATCACAATTACATAAGTATCTTATACTTAAATTGTTGGTTACTTTAATATGTCCCAAACAAAGATTAAGCATGTGAAATACTATAAAGAATATATATATGAACATGAAGTATGGCGGAATCATACTTACAATATCTTGTGATGAAGAAGATGATCAAATGGTAGAAGCTCCAAGTTGTGGAAGATTCGGCCAAGAGGAAGAAGAAGACTTGAAGCTCCAAGCTTTTGTATTCCAAGCTCTTTGATGGTTTCCCTATCACCTCTTTTGATCCCTTGCTTGTGATAGCAAAAATGGAGAAATAGAAGATCAAATCTTCCTTGCCCTTGTCAATGGAGTTCACGGCAATTTGAGAGAGAAGAGAGATTTTGTGTAAAGTCTTAATTGATTTTGTTTTACCAAAAATCAATTTATATTTATGTTATAATTTATTAAATTAATAATAAATCTATGACATAAACCATGCAATGGCTTAGAGTGTCAAACACTCAAACTCCATGCAAGACCTTTGAGTGTAATGCACACTATCACCATGCAATGCCTTAGAGTGTATTGTACACTATTAACATGCAATGCCTTATTAATAAAATAATGCATATAATGACAAGTGTCATGTGGGCCCCACACGTTTCCAAATGAAAGTGGGCCCACGTCCACTCACGCGTTCGGGTTCGATATTTCCGAAATACCGAACTTGCGTCGCGACGTTAATTCAATCGAATTTAAATAAACAACCGCGCCTAGCGAAATTATTATTTACGTCGCTAACGAATTATTTCTTAATTAATTCGTATGCCCGAATTAAAATCTAATTTTAATTTCGCGTCGAAATCGAATTTCAATTATTATATCGAATATAATAATCTTACTGATTAATTCCAAATTAATCGTTCTCTCTCTCTAAATAAGGCACTTTATCCAAGATAAAGTTTCTCCGTAATTAATCCAAGA